>CAXITT010001181.1:0-48488 GCA_964033795.1 Lymnaea stagnalis | reverse complement strand
ATTGTATGTTAGACACTTCATTAAGACATGTACACATTGCAACAAAAGTTGTTAATTGTATGTTAGACACTTCATTAAGACATGTACACATTGCAACAAAAGTTGTTAATTGTATGTTAGACACTTCATTAAGACATGTACACATTGCAACAAAAGTTGTTAATTGTATGTTAGACACTTCATTAAGACATGTACACATTGCAACAAAAAATGTTAATTGTATGTTAGACACTTCATTAAGACATGTACACATTGCAACAAAAGTTGTTCATTGTATGTTAGACACTTCATTAAGACATGTACACATTGCAACAAAAGTTGTTAATTGTATGTTAGACACTTCATTAAGACATGTACACATTGCAACAAAAGTTGTTCATTGTATGTTAGACACTTCATTAAGACATGTACACATTGCAACAAAAGTTGTTAATTGTATGTTAGACACTTCATTAAGACATGTACACATTGCAACAAAAGTTGTTAATTGTATGTTAGACACTTCATTAAGACATGTACACATTGCAACAAAAGTTGTTAATTGTATGTTAGACACTTAATTAAGACATGTACACATTGCAACAAAAGTTGTTAATTGTATGTTAGACACTTCATTAAGACATGTACACATTGCAACAAAAGTTGTTAATTGTATGTTAGACACTTAATTAAGACATGTACACATTGCAACAAAAGTTGTTAATTGTATGTTAGACACTTCATTAAGACATGTACACATTGCAACAAAAGTTGTTAATTGTATGTTAGACACTTAATTAAGACATGTACACATTGCAACAAAAGTTGTTAATTGTATGTTAGACACTTAATTAAGACATGTACACATTGCAACAAAAGTTGTTAATTGTATGTTAGACACTTAATTAAGACATGTACACATTGCAACAAAAGTTGTTAATTGTATGTTAGACACTTAATTAAGACATGTACACATTGCAACAAAAGTTGTTAATTGTATGTTAGACACTTAATTAAGACATGTACACATTGCAACAAAAGTTGTTAATTGTATGTTAGACACTTAATTAAGACATGTACACATTGCAACAAAAGTTGTTAATTGTATGTTAGACACTTAATTAAGACATGTACACATTGCAACAAAAGTTGTTAATTGTATGTTAGACACTTAATTAAGACATGTACACATTGCAACAAAAGTTGTTAATTGTATGTTAGACACTTAATTAAGACATGTACACATTGCAACAAAAGTTGTTAATTGTATGTTAGACACTTAATTAAGACATGTACACATTGCAACAAAAGTTGTTAATTGTATGTTAGACACTTAATTAAGACATGTACACATTGCAACAAAAGTTGTTAATTGTATGTTAGACACTTAATTAAGACATGTACACATTGCAACAAAAGTTGTTAATTGTATGTTAGACACTTAATTAAGACATGTACACATTGCAACAAAAGTTGTTAATTGTATGTTAGACACTTAATTAAGACATGTACACATTGCAACAAAAGTTGTTAATTGTATGTTAGACACTTAATTAAGACATGTACACATTGCAACAAAAGTTGTTAATTGTATGTTAGACACTTAATTAAGACATGTACACATTGCAACAAAAGTTGTTAATTGTATGTTAGACACTTAATTAAGACATGTACACATTGCAACAAAAGTTGTTAATTGTATGTTAGACACTTCATTAAGACATGTACACATTGCAACAAAAGTTGTTAATTGTATGTTAGACACTTAATTAAGACATGTACACATTGCAACAAAAGTTGTTAATTGTATGTTAGACACTTAATTAAGACATGTACACATTGCAACAAAAGTTGTTAATTGTATGTTAGACACTTAATTAAGACATGTACACATTGCAACAAAAGTTGTTAATTGTATGTTAGACACTTAATTAAGACATGTACACATTGCAACAAAAGTTGTTAATTCGTTTTTTCGTGGTGCGCAGAACGTGTGTGAAAACGAGTTTTGAAATAATTTAGTCTTTTTGTTTCGCCGGAAAGTCTCGTTAAACTTTTTTTTTTTTTCGGCTTCAGTTACGGCCGAAAATCATTTTTAACTTTCGGTCTTGTTTCGGTTTCGGCCGAAATCTTAAAATTTCCTTTTCGGCCGGTCTCTACTTTAGAGGGAATTTAAATCCACACATTTATTTAAATAGGTCAGACAATCATATTTCAGAATGTTAGTGCACCAGAATGCTAGGGTGCCATGGTGCCTAGGTAACAGAATACTAGGTTGCCATGGTGCCAGGTTAACAGATTGCTAGGGCATCCGACTTCTGGGGTACCAGAATTTTAATATGCCAGAAATCTAAGATGAAATAATCCTAAGGTGGCAGAATCCTAAGATAAGATAAACCTTAATGACACAATCTGAAGATTACAGAATCCTAAAACTTGATCTCTTATTGGATTGACTTCCTTGCCCTGCATTAAGGTTCAAAATTCATTGCATCCACTAAATAATTGTTTGTTAGATTTACTTACCATGGCAAGTCTTGGCATCTTTCTCCAGGTTGTACCCGGCATAGCAGGAACAGGAATGTTTGTGCCCCCCGTGGGGCGTGCAGTATTGATGGCACCCACCGTTGTCAATCTCACACGGGTCGTCATCTAGAGAAAACCAAACAACAGGTGAGAGGGAGTACATGGGTCATTGGAGGTAACAGAAGGGTGAAGTAACAGACAGGTGAAGTAGCAGTAGTGTGAAGTAACAGAAGTGTGACGTGACAGAGTTTTGAAGTAACGGACGTGTGAAGGAACAG
The DNA here is from genome assembly GCA_964033795.1 of Lymnaea stagnalis. Taxonomy (NCBI): domain Eukaryota; kingdom Metazoa; phylum Mollusca; class Gastropoda; family Lymnaeidae; genus Lymnaea; species Lymnaea stagnalis. The sequence continues at coordinate 45,705 of CAXITT010001181.1, read as the reverse complement.
AAGTTTGAAGTAACAGTAGTGTGAAGTAACATAACTTTGAAGTTACGAAAGTTTGAAGTAACAGAAGTATGGAGTAACAGAAATGTGAAGTAACAGTAGTGTGAAGTAACAGATGTGTGAAGTAACAGAACTTTGAAATAACAGAAGGGTGAAGTAGCAGTAGTGTGAAGTAACAGAAGTGTGTAGTGACAGAAATGTGAAGAAACAGAACTGTGAAGTAATGGGAGGGAGAATGAACAGAAGTTTTGAAGTAACAGTAGTGTGAAGTAACATAAATTTGAAGTTACGAAAGTTTGAAGTAACAGAAGTGTGGAGTAACAGAAGTGTGAAGTAAACATAGTGTTAAGTAACAGAAATGTGATCTATTTTAACCCCCCCCCCTCTCTCTCCCCCCTCCCCCCCCACACCACACAAGCATAAAAAAGAAATAATCGAAAAGTCCTACACACCACTCAGTGAATCCCTAGAAATCTCTATCTCAAGAACGGAAACCTATGGACAGATCATCTCAAGAACGGAAACCTATGGACAGATCATCTCAAGAAAGGAAACCTATGGACAGATCCTCTCAAGAAAGGAAACCTATGGACAGATCCTCTCAAGAAAGGAAACCTATGGACAGATCATCTCAAGAAAGGAAACCTATGGACAGATCCTCTCAAGAACGGAAACCTATGGACAGATCATCTCAAGAAGGGAAACCTATGGACAGATCATCTCAAGAAGGGAAACCTATGGACAGATCATCTCAAGAAGGGAAACCTAATGGACAGATCATCTCAAGAAAGGAAACCTATGGACAGATCCTCTCAAGAAAGGAAACCTATGGACAGATCATCTCAAGAAGGGAAACCTATGGACAGATCATCTCAAGAAAGGAAACCTATGGACATATCAAGTTTTACCTGCGGCACATCGTTTGGTTTACCTGCGATGCATTCCGGCAGAGTCTGAGCCGTCCAGATGAGATTCTTGCAGAACAGCTGTTTACTTGTGGCATTCCTCAGTTTGTAGCCGCCCATGCACGTGTAGGTGGCCACCATGATGTAGCGCTGGCGTATCTCGTTGAGCACGTAGTTCGTCTCCACCACGGCGTAGTCTATGTCTGGGGGGGAGATCTGGAGGTTGGGTAGAACAAATAGAATCACATTCATGAACAATGTGTTTTGAGGGGAGATCTGGAGGTAGGATGGAGAAATAAAATCACATTCATGAACAATGTGTTTTGAGGGGAGATCTGAAGGTTGGATGGAACAAATAGAAGCACATTCATGAACATAGTGTTGAGCAGGAGCATCCTATTAAATGGAGCTTCTCCTCTTTGACCTCAACTCTATTCGGATCTATTTCTGATAGGTTTGAAAATGAGTATAATAATGTTTCAAGTAGCAAATTGCTGCTCAAGCCTGTTTAGCAGGAAAGGCGACTGTATGGCGCTACGTATGTGTCAAATATGCAAAATAGTATGCATCAGACAGTTGATGTCAACCAGGTCTCGCCATTCAACCCAGTTCATTCTACCAAGTTCATATAACGTAAAGAGTTATGACAGCACAAGATCATGCCGGGGCGGGGCGAGCATGTTAATGGATCGGAATCCAAGTCCAAATTTTAAACTGGCTCGACGCACTCATTTGGTGGACGTGATCCGTGATACACACACCAGGACAGTGGTTCCCAAGCTTTTTAACCAGCGGAGCCCTTAAGCATCAATTTTTATGAGGGAGCCCATTAGGCAAACCTTTTGAAAAAAGAAAAACAAACAAGTTAAGAGTGTTAAGGAGTTTCCTAGAACGCCCCCGGTGCTCCCTTAAAAGTGCATCCTGGAAACCTCAGGGCTCTGTGGGGTCAAGGTTGGGAAACATTGCCCCGGGGAGATTCTCTCACGTCTGTGAAAGCACAACAATGGTCTAATACTTTGTGAAATAGTTGCACAATTAAATTACTCAATTCAACTATAAACTAATGAATGTAAATAAAATAGATTTCCGAATACCCCCCCCCCACCCAAACGTTATTCAACAAATGTGATAAAACATCGCCATTGAATCTAACAGTACTTTAAAGCTCAATCACTTACTACACTTTGTAAAGAGTGTGCTATTTACTTTACTGTAAACTATAATTGTCTGTGAAACCATAATTAGTGCACTCCGTATGCACGCCACATGTACTCGCCTGGTTGTAGAAGCACGTCTCGTCAGAGTCGTCTATCGATATGTCTGGCTGCGACACAGAATTCTTGACGATCGTGTTCTCGCTCGAGTCCTTTCTCGACTTGGTCTTCTCGTTGTGTTTGCCCGTCCCTGTACAAAGTAAAATAAAGGGCATTACATATGTAGAAGGAAAAACAAATGTTTAAAAAAAAAAAAGTGAAACGTTGAACTGATTTTGATGAAAAAGCAAGAGCCTCACACTTAAGAATGTTGATTTCTGCGTTGTTTCATAGGATACTAGTTTCCTAAGTAACACAATTTCTCAACTGATGCAATTCCATTTTCACAGAATATATCGCATTCATACTTGCTGAGAGAATTATAACGGAGATGATAAAGGTCATTGACAACGCCATACACAGGAGCCACCTACACAGGAGCAACCTAAACAGGAGCCTCCTACACAGCAGCCCTATTCACAGGAGCCCCCTACACAGGAGCCACCTACACAGGAGCACCCTACACAGGCACCCCCTACACAGGAGCCCCCTTCACAGGAGCAACCTACACAGGAGCCACCTACACAGGAGCCCCCTACACAGCAGCCCCCTACACAAGAGCCCTCTCCACAGCAGCCACCTACACAGGAGCCACCTTCCACAGGAGCTCCCTACACAGGAGCCACCTAGACAGGAGCACCCTACACAGGAACCCCCTACACAGGAGCCCCCTCCACAGGAGCAACCTACACAGGAGCCACCTACACAGGAGCCCCCTACACAGCAGCCCCCTACACAAGAGCCCTATTCACAGGAGCCACCTACACAGGGGCCACCTACACAGGACCCCCCTAAACAGGAGCGCCCTACACAGGAGACCCCTCCACAGGAGCCCCCTCCACAAGAGCCACATACACAGGAGCCCCCTACACAAGAGCCACCTACACAGGAGCCACCTACACAAGAGCCACCTACACAGGAGCCACCTACACATTAGCAACCATTCAATCTAACCTGGGATCTCTCTTTAACTGTGTGGCTTTTTGAAAAAGTTCAATTACAGATAGGAAAAGCAGGACAAGTGCCCAGTGCGCTCTTACGGTACCCTACGGCGTACTGATAAAAAATGAAGTGACATAGGGAGAAGGACTGAGGTCAGGTTGAAGCAATAAGAAAAATACAAAGGGTAGAGGAAAACCTGAAAAAAAGCGGACAATACACATAAGGTGGACGTTTTGACCAAAACAACTTGGACAGCAAAGAAACACAGAGACAAGCACTCATACGCTCAATTCACACGATCAAATTTTCGACAAATTTTCATCAAATTTCTGTTTGAACGCACTGTTTTGTGTTACAGCATCGCGCGTCAAAATGAGATTTGACGACAGCTGGAAGAAAATTTGATCGTGTGAGCTAAGTATAGGCATGTTGCAAACTTACGTTAATTGTTGAGAGGTAATGATAAACAAGTCTAATACGGAAGTGACCCGTGACTTCAAATATTTTGCGCGTGAGATTAACAAGAAACGGTAAAAAGAGTAGAAATAAAGAAATATATTAAATAAGATCAGAGGGAAATCCAAGATTGCCAGAAAACAGCGAAGTCTGCGTCAGTAAGGTTAGCGAGAATGTTGGATATAAGGCAAACACCATTGGAAGAAGACAGAGGGCAAATGTGGTCTTGCTTCACGTACAGATATTTACAAAGAGCAAGAGTGTTCGTCTCTGTATTTCTTGTGCCGTCGAATCTTTCTTTGGGCAAAACTTGTGTGTTGTCAATGTTTAGGTTTTCCTCCACCCATTATATGTGTGTGATTTTTAAAAAAAACGTTTTCGTGGTGAGTTAAGATATAATTTTGAAATGTTAAGACTCAGCGACTTTACTTACCAGCACATAGAGACTGAGTGACTTTACTTACCAGCACATAGAGACTCAGCGACTTTACTTACCAGCACATAGAGACTCAGCGACTTTACTTAACAGCACATAGAGACTCAAAGACTTTACTTAACAGCACATAGAGACTCAGCGACTTTACTTAACAGCACATAGAGACTCAAAGACTTTACTTAACAGCACATAGAGACTCAAAGACTTTACTTACAAGCACATAGAGACTCAAAGACTTTACTTAACAGCACATAGAGACTCAAAGACTTTACTTACAAGCACATAGAGACTCAAAGACTTTACTTACCAGCACATAGAGACTCAAAGACTTTACTTAACAGCACATAGAGACTCAGCGACTTTACTTACAAGCACATAGAGACTCAAAGACTTTACTTACCAGCACATATAGACTCAGCGACTTTACTTACCAGCACATAGAGACTCAGCGACTTTACTTACAAGCACATAGAGACTCAAAGACTTTACTTACCAGCACATAGAGACTCAGCGACTTTACTTACAAGCACATAGAGACTCAAAGACTTTACTTAACAGCACATAGAGACTCAAAGACTTTACTTACAAGCACATAGAGACTCAGCGACTTTACTTACAAGCACATAGAGACTCAAAGACTTTACTTACCAGCACATAGAGACTCAGCAACTTTACTTACAAGCACATAGAGACTCAAAGACTTTACTTAACAGCACATAGAGACTTTACTTTACTTACCAGCACATAGAGACTCAGTGGCTTTACTTACCAGCACATAGAGACTCAGTGACTTTACTTACCAGCACATAGAGGGTAAGTTCCTTTCCATTTTCCCTCCTCGCACACAAGAGCTGAGTCCCCGAGTAAAAAGTAACCTGGTCTAGACAACAATAACTTCAGTTGATTTTTATATATACAAGCATGTATCTATTTATACCACATATGGGTAATTGTAAATAAATTGCGATAAATAACACACTCGCAACCATACAAAATAAATCATTGAAAACAACGTATGTGTATTGAAAATTAATTGAAATGTTACTGAGAATATTTCAGAATAATGAGAATAACTGTGAGCTCAAGAAAAAATAAATAACAGGGCTGGAAACAATATATTGACAGAGGGATACTTGAAAATACAATTTATATTTAAAAAAAAAAAAAAAAAAAAAAAAAAAAAAATAAAAGGGAAGGAAACAAAATATTGACAGAGGGATACTTGAAAAAACAATTTAAATTTAAAAAAAAAAAAAAAACAAAAAAAAAAACATATGTTATTTGGTTAGACACGTATGTCAGGGCGACACAGGTTGACCTTTTCAACGAGCAGCAGAAGATAGGCTGCATTCACACTCGACACAAACCGGAAATCAAACTTTTTAAGTGACCAGCGTACCAGAATGACCTACATATTTTGATGAACAAACGCGTCCACAGGATGATCTATTAATAAATGTGACGCTTTGTGGGGGGGGGTGCCAAAACACAACCAAATGCCTAAATACGGTATTTGTACAACTTATTTTATACCTTGAGTCCATCACATCCAGACCTACCTACAAACGAATGAGGCCAGACCTCCGCTTGTGTCCAGGTTGATGACCCCGTGGGTCGGTGCCGTCAGAGGGGGGCACCCGCCATCTTAATGGACAGTTTAACAAAAAATAAATAACAAAACATTAATCTAAATAGGTCAAGTAGATAACCATTTATCTAACTAGGTCTAGTAAACATTTCATCTAACTAGGTCAAGTAGTAAAACAATCCATCTAACTAGATCAAGTAGAAAACCTTTCATCTAAGTAGGTCAAGTAGAAAAACCATTCATCTAGCCATGTCAAGTTGAAAACTATTCATCTAACTTGGTCAAGTAGAAAACCATTCATCTAACTAGGTCAAGTAGAAAACCATTCATCTACGGTAGATAGCCATTCCGCTAACTAGGTCAAGTAGAAACCATGAATCTAACGAAATCAAGGATGAGCTCGTTATAAAAAATACAGTTGTTACGTACCGTTACAGTTTTAAATATTTAAATCTACGTAAAAATTTTTCGCTCGTATTTGAAACAATGCGTAACAATAAAACTGAGGAATTCGTATGAAAAACGAAGCAAGACAAAAACGATTCCAAAACTAGCTTTATCAAAACTTCAGTTAATTATATAAATACATTTTTATACAAATAAAAATGTGATGGCAAAAGCAAAAAATCTGTATCAGCTGACAGCAATTTAATATAAAAAAGGTTAAACTCTTCAAAATAGAAATATTAATTTATACACACAATGATATAACGTGTCTAGGTCTATCTGCTAAGAAATCGTGCGGGCTTCATGTAGGCATTAAATCCGAACGTTCTAGTAAAGAAAATCTAGAAATTGCGTCACCTAATGGTATTTTTGTAGAAAAATGGAACGCATTCAAATGTAAACAACTTTTTCGCTATAATATGGTAATACATCACAAAATCGTTAATATATTTTTTATTGCAGAATATATCTACAAAATTAAATCATTGCAAATGTCGTTTTAATGTCGTTGTGTTAAAATAGTGTCCATTAACCTCGTCATTGAGCGAGTTAACAGCAAAACAGTGAATTTTTTTTTTTTTTTTTCATTATTGGTAAAAACATCGACAACAAACAGGGCTATCCGTAACCAGGTCGCTCATCTAAACTATGCCATGTGTGCTTCCCTTTTTAAGAGTTGTGTTATGAAACCTTAATTTCGGTTATTAAATCATTGCAAATGTCGTTTTAATGTCGTTGTGTTAAAATAGTGTCCATTAATCTCTTCATTTAGCGAGTTAAAAGAAAAACAGTGAATTTTTTTTTTTTTTTTTTCATTATTGGTAAAAACATCGACAACAAACAGGGCTATCCGTAACCAGGTCGCTCATCTAAACTATGCCATGTGTGCATTCCTTTGTAAGAGTTGTGTTATGAAACCTTAATTTCGGTAGCGATGCGTGAGTGTAAAGGAGTGTCGTATTTTCATTCAGTATCCGTATGTACCTTACCAACACAGACGGGCGGCTCAATAGTCCACGTTCCTGTACTCAAGTCACAAGCACCGTGAGTTATCCCAACAGCAGAGTAGCTGGCCTTGCATCTGTCAACAAACGAAATTTTAATGACAATCTAATTTTTTATCTTCAAAATATATCTCAGGGTAGTAATGCTGAGATAATTTCTAAATAAATTCCCCACAACATTTTTCATGGGATATGCCGTTTTACCAAATAATTGTATTTGATAATATAATATTTGATAATATTTAAAGTCAACACTCTATTTGCGTGCTGGTTTTAGTTTAAATTTGTCATGAAAGATTTATCTAACAAGATGAATTAAAGTGCATACATCACTGTCGGAATTTGTAGACTTGTAAAACTATACAGGAATATGTCATTTTGATTTAAGATAATTTTTTTGAGTGAGTTCACTTTTTGAAAGCTATAACAGTATTATCCAACTGTCAAGCTCAAGAGCGGGCGTAATGCGTCTGTCGAGGAAAACTCTCTTAACTATGGAAAATAGTGACAACAATAAAATAGTTTTTCATTCCCTGATCGCTTCTAAAGAAAATAATTAAAATAATTAAACCATGTACACAAATTATGCAATAATTGTACCGCACCTGTACTCCAGTAACAGGCCGTCCCCCCACACAATGGTCTCCCCGTTGGCGATAGCACCTGGCTCTGGGCACGGGATCTCCTTGTCGATCTCCTCTGTAGAAATTGTTTACATATTTTAATAGCGTTATCTTTGTGTGAGCAGCATAGACAAAAGCACAGTCCATATTGTGTTGTTTTTCCAAGCCTAAAATAATTATTATACAAGATAGATAATCTTCAGGTTATTAATAACCAAACATACTTTGTAATCAGATCTTTAAAAAGTTCCAAATGAAAACTGCATGATTGCGCAATAATAGATCCTTATCAGTGAACTATATACGCTATCAAGGCTTATGGGACAGGGTTGGCAATCTCATATGGCTTCACGGGCAACTTTTATAGCTGGTCAACTCTTTGCAGACCTGATATGATTTAACGTAATATATAAATGCATAGGATATAAACGATGTACACAATTATTATTTTATTCTTGATTCACATAATTCTCAGACGATAACACATCCACTAGGATCTTATCGTGACAACATACATAAATAAACTGATTTAAATCTAAAACAAAGCTCTTTAATTAGCTTTATACATTTGCTTACGGCATATTTCATTATTGTAGATTAAAAGTTGCCTGTCCTGTGCCACTTTTGAATGACGAAGATGGGGGTGTGGAAGTGGGGGTGGTGGAGTAGGAGTGTGGGGAGTGGAAATGGAGTGGGGAAGTGTTTTACTTTAGTTTAAGTAAATATTATATTGTAACATTGCGTAAAAAGTTTGATTTAGAGATTTGAGAGAAATTAGTTCATTTGTGATACATCCGGCGCTCCACAATATTTGACGTAGCGGGCCGCATGCTGGCGCCCCCCTCCTCCCGCCCCCTCCACCCCCCCGCCTCCCCGTAACCTGGAGCTTTGGAAACAAGGACAAGAATAACGTAAAAATAAACGGTGTTGTCTGATTTCAGTCCACAAAATAAATGGGGCTGTCTGATTGCTTTCCAACAAAATAAACGGGGCTGTCTTGACTGCTGTCAAACAAAATAAACGGGCTGTGTAATTACAGTCCACAAAATAAACGGGGCTGTCTGATTGCTGTCAAACAATATAAACGGTGCTGTCTGATTGCCATCCACAAAATAAACTGGGCTGTCTGATTGCAGTGCAAACAGCGAAAATAAACAAAAACAAACAAATATCTTTACCGTCAAAATCATAATAATCCTCCGAAGGACCCCAGCGTTTCTCCGACTGAACACATGACGTCATCAGGCAAACACCCACCACCATAAACGCAACACGCGTTTTCAGAACACAGCCACTCATCATGGTGTACAGCAGCAGCACGTGTGCTGAGCAGATGTCAGAACACAAAACCCTGCATGTGTTTTCCCACCAGTGAACTGAAGCAGACACCCCCCGCGTGTTTAGCAACACTCAGCCGTTACTGGCCTACTAAGAAACAAAAAAAAAAAAAAAAACAGCATGGAATGCCTTCAAATTCAATTGAGCGCTCACCACACTTTCAAACATTAGAAGAGAAAAGCCCCCTCACGCAAGGGTTGAAATGTGTGGTCCACGTGGTACACATCGTGTTAAGCAGTGCGAAGTGTTTCCAGGTCGCGTCTTCAATTGCCCACTTCCGTGGAGCTATGGCGGGGGGCTCGTGTGTTTATTGACATTAGTTTTACTTTTTTTTTTTTTTTTTTTTTTTTTTTTTTTTTTTTTTTTTCTTTTTTTTTTTTTTTTTTTTTTTTTTTTTTTTTTCAAATTTGTATTCAGTTTAATAGTGTCTGCTTCATCTTTGCCGTCATTTTGAAAGTTCAACCCCCTCCCCCATGTTTGGAGATCAGCGTGACATTTCTATCTATCGAAATGCGTACTCACCCTGTTAGAATGCTGTACACATTTCAAACGCAACCGCACAGGGGGCGACGCCGCGTACGCTCATCCTGCTTCAATGAAACACAACACATACTCTCCAACCCAGGAGACTAAAGAACGGGCTTGTCATTTCATTAACCTGAAAACGCCACATCGCAGTACGCATTGCGCCATGGAGTAGATTCATCCGAGACACGAACAATTTGTGTTAATAAAACGCTGGACGCCAAGCTTCAATATGGATTGCGCAAAATACAAATGCAAACTTCTCGGCAAACGCCTTCATCGTTATACACAAAAACAAGATATTTATACTTGTATAAATTAAATTAGAATCAACTAGAACAAAAACGACAAAAAAAAAAAAAAAAAAAAAAAAAATATTATATTAAAAAAAAAAAAAAAAAAAAAAAAAAAAAAAAAAAAAAAAAAAAAAAAAAAAAAAAAAAACTATAATTTTAAGTAGTAAGTGTGTTTTGCTGGACATAGATTTTGAAATATCTATAGCGTATATTTTAAATGTACGATGAAGATCTGGTATATTTAAAATATAAAATGAAGATCTGATGTATTTAAAAATTTCTAATGAAGCATAACTTGAATTTCGATATCATTCATCCAAACACATACACACGCCGTTTAAAAGAACATCTTTGTTTATTTGGAAGGGGTGGGAAAATGTAGAATTCGTGCGATCATGACGCAAGACGATGTTCGAGATTATAATTCTTTAAACTGAACCCCAGAAAACATTGAATCTGACTATATAGGACTTCGTTTAACTTTAATTTTAACATGAAGTCATGGCTTAATTCTAGCATAAAGTCATGACTTAATTTATTTATTTAGGCATTTTTATATAGCGCTTACCTTAAAGCTCTAAGCGCTTTACAATTATTAAAAACTAAGTAAACTAAAATTGAAAAACCAGAGACACTATAGGATAGTAACTACTATACTATAGAAACAATTAAAATGGCAATAAAACGAGTACACTTTGTCACGTTTTGGCCTATACTACAGGATCAACCCGAGATAGAAAATGAGGCAGGGCAGGGAGGATGCATCACAGGTCATAGGCGGACCTAAACAGATGGGTTTTAAGGGACTTTTTGAAAGTGGACGAGGTTTCACAATGACTGATGTGGCAGGGGAGCTGGTTCCAGAACGTGGGCGCATGAAAGTAGAAGGAGCGTTCACCGATGGTCTTAGTTTTGGTTCTTGGGATTCTACATAAAGTCATGACTTAATTTTAGCGTCGTAACGTCATGACTTAATTCCAAAAATTCCTGTTGCACCTGAGGGGAAAGTTTAGATGTAGTCTTGTATGCGCATAAAACATAAATAGTATCGGAGCCAATCTATTGCGATTTCCTTTGTATCTCACTTGTATGACATTCCGACCTGCAATTTTGGTAATTGTATAGTTTTCGAAACTTTGACAGGTGCTGTCATTCCTGCAACTTATAAAGATTTTAAATTACAAAATACCTTGGATATATGATCTCCTTTGGTAGCCGAATCGATTTTTCCCCCCATTATGATGAATCAGTCTGTTTGGCAAAATGTCACTCGCCATGTACATGTATGAAGTTTGACTGAAATACTTGATGATCTTGCTAATAAGGTCATCAACTTTCCACTTTGTTAACTCACTTTAAAAAAAAAAATAATTAAATTGTTGAGTTCCCTTTAAAATCTGAAGATTTTCACCTCCTGGGTACTTAATACCGCGGCGCACGCGGAACCATGACACCACACACACTAGTGTGCCGCGGAAAACTGATTTACGGAGTTCTGCTCGAAACTCTGAATGTCTTGGGTCTTTCCTCCGCACCGTAAACACTTACTGCTCCATCTTTCGGTTTTCTGAAATTATTAGTATTAGGTTTATGTGGAAGCTAGTAAATAAAGGGTGGTTTATGTGGATGTTAGTAAATAAAGGGTGGTTTATGTTGAAGTTAGTAAATAAAGGGTGGTTTATGTGGAAGTTAGTAAATGAAGGGTGGTTTTATGTGGAAGTTAGTAAATAAAGGGTGGCTTATGTGGAAGTTAGTAAATGAAGGGTGGTTTATGTGGAAGTTAGTAAATGAAGGGTGGTTTATATGGAAGTTAGTAAATGAAGGGTGGTTTATGTGGAAGTTAGTATATGAAGGGTGGTTTATGTGGAAGTAGCTAAGGAAGGGTGGTTTATGTGGAAGTTAGTAAATGAAGGGTGGCTTATGTGGAAGTTAGTAAATGAAGGGTGGTTTATGTGGAAGTTAGTAAATGAAGTGTGGTTTATGTGGAAGTTAGTAAATGAAGGGTGGTTTATGTGGAAGTAGCTAAGGAAGGGTGGTTTATGTGGAAGTTAGTAAATGAAGGGTGGTTTATGTGGAAGTTAGTAAATGAAGGGTGGTTTATGTGGAAGTTAGTAAATGAAGGGTGGTTTATGTGGAAGTTAGTAAATGAAGGGTAGTTTATGTGGAAGTTAGTAAATGAAGGGTGGTTTATGTGGAAGTTAGTAAATGACGGGTGGTTTATGTGGAAGTAGCTAAGGAAGGGTGGTTTATGTGGAAGTTAGTATATGAAGGGTGGTTTATGTGGAAGTTAGTAAATGAAGGGTAGTTTATGTGGAAGTTAGCAAATAAAGGGTGGTTTATGTGGAAATAGCTAAGGAAGGGTGGTTTATGTGGAAGTTAGTAAATAAAGGGTGGTTTATGTGGAAGTAGCTAAGGAAGGGTGGTTTATGTGGAAGTTAGTAAATAAAGGGTGGTTTATGTGGAAGTAGCTAAAGAAGGGTGGTTTATGTGGAAGTTAGTAAATAAAGGGTGGTTTATGTGGAAGTAGCTAAGGAAGGGTGGTTTATGTGGAAGTTAGTAAATAAAGGGTGGTTTATGTGGAAGTAGCTAAAGAAGGGTGGTTTATGTGGAAGTTAGTAAATAAAGGGTGGTTTATGTAGAAGTTAGTAAATAAAGGTTGGTTTATGTGAAAGTTAGTAAATAAAGGGTGGTTTATGTGGAAGTTAATAAATGAATGGGGGTTTATGTGGAAGTTAGTAAATGAATGGTGGTTTATGAGGAATTTAGTAAATGAAAGGTTGGTTTATGTGGAAGTAGCTAAGGAAGGGTGGTTTATGTGGACGTTAGTAAATAAAGGGTGGTTTATGTGGAAGTTAGTATATAAATGGTGGTTTATGTGGAAGTTTGTAAATAAAGGGTGGTTTATGTGGAAGTTAGTAAATAAAGGGTGGTTTATGTGGAAGTTAGTAAATAAAGGGTGGTTTATGTGGAAGTTAGTAAATGAAGGGTGGTTTTATGTGGAAGTTAGTAAATGAAGGCTGGTTTATGTAAGTCATATGGTTCATCTTAATTTTATTTAATGCAATAATATAATAGTACTCTTCTGTTTACTGAAAACTGATTTCATCTTAAGTCCGAGCTATTTATTTATAGGTAGCGACTCGGGGGAGATAATTCATGATAGTCACTGCTGATAAACCATGGGTTACCCCCACGTCCACGGAAAATAACTCTTTTAACATTAAAGGCATATAATTCTAGTGCACACTTTAGCTTGTGCATGTCATACATTTAACTAAATGCCGAACTTTGCTTTTTTTAAAATAATTACTAACAAAAACATTTTTTTTTTAAAAATCCCGTTTGGCATTTGTTTACAATGAGAAAACTAATAAAAAAAACTAATCCCTAATGGGATCAACACAATCCACACCTACCACAATGATGTAGATCAGGGGGGTCACCAAACTTTTTTCACCGAGGGCCGGATAATCATTAAATACAATTATTAATCATTAAATACAAGTATTAATCATTAACTACAAGCATTCATCATTAAATACAAGCATTCATCATTAAATACAATTATTAATCATTAAATACAATTATTAATCATTAAATACAATTATTAATCATTAAATACAATCATTAATCATTAAATACAAAACTTGCAAGCCAGTTTTTAAGATGTAGGGAAAAAAAAGATGAAGAACTAAGTTTTTTGATTGATTGGATATTTATATCGCGCTGGTGTCCGTGCTACAACCGTGCTCACTGCGAACTGATTTTCTTAAAACTATTTAAACAAAAAAAAGTTTTTAAATGTTTCTTAAATCTTTTTTTTAAACATTTTCAATTCCTCTTAAAGATTGAGGCAACTTTTTCCATAATTTTGGCTCTTTCGCTTCAAAAGAGCGCAGCCCGTACGACTTTTTTCTGTGTTCCTCAACACCGGGAATTTTCAGTTAAGACATCGTTGAAGAACGCAGGCTCTTTCAGGATACATATTTATAAATCAGTTCATTAAGATATTCCGGGGCAGAACCTTCTATGCAGCTGTACGCTAGGGACAATATTTTGTTTTAATGCGCTCACTCACATGAACCCAATGGAGATCTCGTAGAAGTTTAGCATTTCATAGTTAATAATGGGTGAGTGGCGTGCAATAAAAAAAAAAAAGCAATGACATTACTTACTTCATTTACTTACTCCCTCATAAACCACCCTTCCTTTACTTACTTCCACATAAACCACCCTTCATTTACTTACTTCCTCATAAACAACCCTTCATTTACTTACTTCCTCATAAACCACTCTTTATTTACTTACTTCCTCATAAACCACCCTTCATTTACTTACTTCCTCATAAACCACTCTTTATTTACTTACTTCCTCATAAACAACCCTTCATTTACTTACTTCCTCATAAACCACTCTTTATTTACTTGCTCCCTCATTAATTACCCTTCATTTACTTACTTCCTCATAAACCACCATTCATTTACTTACTTCCTCATAAACCACCCTTCATGTACTTACTTCCTCATAAACCACCCTTCATTTACTTACTTCCTCATAAACCACTCTTTATTTACTTACTTCCTCATAAACAAACCTTCATTTACTTACTTCCTCATTAACCACCCTTTATTTACTTACTCCCTCATAAAACACCCTTCATTTACTTACTTCCTCATAAACAAGCCTTCATTTACTAACTTCAAATAAACCACCCTTCATTTACTAACTTCCACATAAACCACACTTCCTTAGCTACTTCCACATAAACCTACCTTCATTTACTTACTTCCTCATAAACCACCCTTTATTTACTTCCTTCCTCATAAACCACCCTTTTTTTACTAACTTCCTCATAAACCACCCTTCATTTACTAAATTCCTTATAAACTACCCTTTATTTACTTACTCCCTCATAAACCACCCTTCATTTACTAACTTCCTCATAAACCACTCTTTATTTACTTCCTCACCTTATAAACCACCCTTTACTTACTTACTTCCTCATAAACCACCCTTTATTTACTAACTTCCTCATAAACCACCCTTCATTTACTAAATTCCTTATAAACTACCCTTTATTTACTTACTCCCTCATAAACCACCTTTCATTTACTAACTTCCTCATAAACCACTCTTTATTTACTTCCTCACCTTATAAACCACCCTTTACTTACTTACTTCCTCATAAACCACCCTTTATTTACTAACCTTCTATGCATCTGTACGCTAGGGACAGAATTTTGTTTTAATGCGCTCACTCACATGAACCCAATGGAGATCTCGTAGAAGTTTAGCATTTCATAGTTAATAATGGGTGAGTGGCGTGCAATAAAAAAAAAAGCAATGACATTACTTACTTCATTTACTTACTCCCTCATAAACCACCCTTCCTTTACTTACTTCCACATAAACCACCCTTCATTTACTTACTTCCACATAAGCCACCCTTCATTTACTTACTTCCTCATAAACCACCCTTCATTTACTTACTTCCTCATAAACCACTCTTTATTTACTTACTTCCTCATAAACCACCCTTCATTTACTTACTTCCTCATAAACCACTCTTTATTTACTTACTTCCTCATAAACAACCCTTCATTTACTTACTTCCTCATAAACCACTCTTTATTTACTTACTCCCTCATTAATTACCCTTCATTTACTTACTTCCTCATAAACCACCCTTCATTTACTTACTTCCTCATAAACCACCCTTCATGTACTAACTTCCACATAAACCACCCTTCCTTAGCTACTTCCACATAAACCTACCTTCATTTACTTACTTTCTTATAAACCACCCTTCATTTACTTCCTTCCTCATAAAACACTCTTTATTTACTTACTTCCTCATAAATCACCATTCATTTACTCATTTCCTCATAAATCACCCTTTATTTACTTACTCCCTCATAAACCACCTGTCTTATACTTACTTCCTCATAAACCACCCTTCTTTTACTTACTCCCTCATAAACCACCCTTTATTTACTTCCTTCCTCATAAACCACCCTTTTTTTACTAACTTCCTCATAAACCACCCTTCATTTACTAAATTCCTTATAAACTACCCTTTATTTACTTACTCCCTCATAAACCACCCTTCATTTACTAACTTCCTCATAAACCACTCTTTATTTACTTCCTCACCTTATAAACCACCCTTTACTTACTTACTTCCTCATAAACCACCCTTTATTTACTAACTTCCTCATAAACCACCCTTCATTTACTAAATTCCTTATAAACTACCCTTTATTTACTTACTCCCTCATTAACCACCCTTCATTTACTAACATCCTCATAAACCACTCTTTATTTACTTCCTCACCTTATAAACCACCCTTTACTTACTTACTTCCTCATAAACCACCCTTTATTTACTAACTTCCTCATAAACCACCCTTTGTTTACTAACTTCCTCATAAACTACCCTTTATTTACTAACTTCCTCATAAATCACACTTCATTTACTAACTTACTCATAAACCACCCTTTATTTACTAACTTCCTCATAAACCACCATTCATTTACTAACTTTCTCATAAACCACCCTTTATTTACTAACTTCCTCATAAATCACCCTTCATTTACTAACTTCATCATAAACAACCTTTCATTTACTTACTCCTTCATAAACCAGTTGAGACATCATTGAAGAACGCAGGCTCTTTAAGGATACATATTTATAAATCAGTTCTTTAAGATATTCCGGGGCAGAACCTTCTATGCAGCTGTACGCTAGGGACAGAATTTTGTTTTAATGCGCTCACTCACATGTACCCAATGGAGATCTCGTAGAAGTTTAGGATTTTCATACTTAATAATGGGTGAGTGGCGTGCAATAAAAAAACAAAACAATGACATTACTTACTTCATTTTCTTACTCCCTCATAAATCACCATTCATTTACTTACTTCCTCATAAACCACCCTTTATTTCCTCATAAACCACCCTTTATTTCCTCATAAACCACCCTTTATTTCCTCATAAACCACCCTTTATTTCCTCATAAACCACCCTTTATTTCCTCATAAACCACCCTTTATTTCCTCATAAACCACCCTTTATTTCCTCATAAACCACCCTTTTTTTCCTCATAAACCAGCCTTTATTTCCTCATAAACCACCCTTTATTTCCTCATAAACCACCCTTTATTTCCTCATAAACCACCCTTTATTTCCTCATAAACCACCCTTTATTTCCTCATAAACCAGCCTTTATTTCCTCATAAACCACCCTTTATTTACTTATTTAAATATTCAATTCAATTTAAAAAGAATAAGCAACACGTTATTTGGCATGTGAGTTTTATTCATGCTGTTATATGTATAACATAATATGAACCTTTTATGAATTTATTTATATTATTCTTAAAATAGTATTGAGTTTGCGTTGAATGTGCACGGCAGTTAATGAGACAATTGCTTGCAACAGAGAAACTCGTGAAGAAACTCGTGAAGAAACTCGTGAAGAAACTCGTGAAGAAACTCGTGAAGAAACTCGTGAAGAAACTCGTGAAGAAACTCGTGAAGAAACTCGTGAAGAAACTCAAGAAACTCGTGAAGAAACTCAAGAAACTCGTGAAGAAACTCAAGAAACTCGTGAAGAAACTCGTGAAGAAACTCAAGAAACACGTGAAGAAACTCAAGAAACTCGTGAAGAAACTCGTGAAGAAACTCAAGAAACTCGTGAAGAAACTCAAGAAACTCGTGAAGAAACTCAAGAAACACGTGAAGAAACTCGTGAAGAAACTCGTGAAGAAACTCGTGAAGAAACTCGTGAAGAAACTCGTGAAGAAACTCAAGAAACTCGTGAAGAAACTCGTGAAGAAACTCGTGAAGAAACTCGTGAAGAAACTCGTGAAGAAACTCAAGAAACTCGTGAAGAAACACGTGAAGAAACTCGTGAAGAAACTCAAGAAACACGTGAAGAAACTCGTGAAGAAACTCAAGAAACACGTGAAGAAACTCGTGAAGAAACTCAAGAAACTCGTGAAGAAACTCGTGAAGAAACTCAAGAAACACGTGAAGAAACTCGTGAAGAAACTCGTGAAGAAACTCGTGAAGAAACACGTGAAGAAACTCGTGAAGAAACTCGTGAAGAAACTCGTGAAGAAACTCAAGAAACACGTGAAGAAACACGTGAAGAAACTCGTGAAGAAACTCAAGAAACACGTGAAGAAACTCGTGAAGAAACTCAAGAAACACGTGAAGAAACACGTGAAGAAACTCGTGAAGAAACTCAAGAAACACGTGAAGAAACTCGTGAAGAAACTCAAGAAACACGTGAAGAAACACGTGAAGAAACTCGTGAAGAAACTCAAGAAACACGTGAAGAAACTCGTGAAGAAACTCAAGAAACACGTGAAGAAACACGTGAAGAAACTCGTGAAGAAACTCAAGAAACACGTGAAGAAACTCGTGAAGAAACTCAAGAAACACGTGAAGAAACTCGTGAAGAAACTCAAGAAACACGTGAAGAAACACGTGAAGAAACTCGTGAAGAAACTCAAGAAACACTTGAAGAAACTCGTGAAGAAACTCAAGAAACACGTGAAGAAACACGTGAAGAAACTCGTGAAGAAACTCGTGAAGAAACTCGTGAAGAAACTCGTGAAGAAACTCGTGAAGAAACTCGTGAAGAAACTCGTGAAGAAACTCAAGAAACACGTGAAGAAACACGTGAAGAAACTCGTGAAGAAACTCGTGAAGAAACTCAAGAAACACGTGAAGAAACTCGTGAAGAAACTCGTGAAGAAACTCAAGAAACACGTGAAGAAACACGTGAAGAAACTCGTGAAGAAACTCGTGAAGAAACTCGTGAAGAAACTCGTGAAGAAACTCAAGAAACACGTGAAGAAACACGTGAAGAAACACGTGAAGAAACTCGTGAAGAAACTCAAGAAACACGTGAAGAAACACGTGAAGAAACTCGTGAAGAAACTCAAGAAACACGTGAAGAAACTCGTGAAGAAACACATGAAGAAACTCGTGAAAACATGACTTTTATCGATCAGCTATAGAAGGCGTATCTGTTATATACCATGATGATTGTGGTTGTCGTCAAATAAATCCTGAAACAATTTAACGTCACGCGTGAAGTGGTAAATCAACACGTGAAGAGTGTGCGTGTGTTGGTTTCTTCCAAGAGAAATAAATGTACAGCTGACTAGGAATTTTCGTCTTTTATTGTCATTGCTGTGCATTTCTATTAGACTCAATAGAGATCCCAGTATCTATAGACAGAGAACGAACGAAAAGTTGGCAAATTACCGAAATAATTCAAGATTTTGCATATGCAAAAGCAAGAAAATACTAATTTCAATGAAATAAATTGTTAATCACTAGATATTCTTAAAGTTGTATAAATTATCCATAACATTTTTTTTTTTTTATTTTTTTTTACGTTAACCTGCCTTTTTGTAAGTACTCCACAGAAGAAAGTAAAACCCAAAATTTATCTTGAAATCAACATAGTCCTACCACTAACATAGAGTTGTCAATGAAAGAATTTGAGTTTAAGTAATGTTAAGCTTCTTATAAACTATAATACAAATATTAATTACATATTGTCATCATTCGAATTTATTCTTCAGAGTTAATAGGGCATATATAATTCATCATTCGAATTTATTCTTCAGAGTTAATAGGGCATATATAATTCATCATTCGAATTTATTCTTCAGAGTTAATAGGGCATATATAATTCATCATTCGAATTTATTCTTCAGAGTTAATAGGGCATATATAATTCATCATTCGAATTTATTCTTCAGAGTTAATAGGGCATATATAATTCATCATTCGAATTTATTCTTCAGAGTTAATAGGGCATATATAATTCATCATTCGAATTTATTCTTCAGAGTTAATAGGGCATATATAATTTCTTTAAAAAGCCAAGCAAAAACTCACATAGATGTCTATCAACACAAGTTATTAAGGGGCAGCATTTTTTTCCTTGCCTATAGAAAGAAACTCTAAAAGATCGGCACTGAATGAAGTCATGAATTTTGTTGCCAAGTCATCAATGTGATATTGACTTTCTTTTGTTGTTTATTCCAAGACTGTATGCAACATTTGTACATATTTGTATTGGTTCCTTGTGTTGTATCATTTGACTTTTATGGCATCATTTACCATACGTATTTCTTAGTCATTAAATCCGTGCTTCAGTTTTGGTATCAGATACAGTATTGGCTAGACCATTGGGCCATGACGGTGCACCACGGTTTCTTTGGTCTGAGATCACAGAGGCCCTAAACACGGAGGCCGTTGTCCACTTTCTTGATTCCCTAACGACATACCTCCACCTCGAGTAGCCATGATTGCGTCATTGGCCCGGATCAAGCGCGGGTTTTATGGCAATCATAGGGAAGACACCCCCCATGGCCAGGGGTGCAAATGGGGCTTTCATTCTTGGTACCGCTGTGACAGTTGGGGGGGGGGGCATCAGACATTGCCAGCATGGCGATGATCCGTGCTCAACTCTATCATGATATGATCTATTTGTTTTATTGGCTTCAATGTGATATCAGAGAAAATGATTGCCTATTGTTGTAGATATTGAATTCCCTGTTGTTGGAGATATTTTCTATTGTTGTAGATATTGCCTATTGTTGTAGATATTTTCTACTGTTGGTAGACATGTAAGGCGGGAAGTAAATTGGAAATTAGTAGAGTCAGCGGCGGCTCTGGCTAAATTAGTAATGTTTTAATAGGGGTCTTTGGGTATGTGAACCCCATTTTTTAAATATTTATGTATACAATTTTAAAACTTATATTTAATTTTTAAAAAGTACTGGCTTTAATTTTTTTTTTGAAACGTTTCATCCGATGTATTCCAATGATTTTAATAAGAGGATCCATCGCTGAACTGGATAATATGAGTTGGGATGGGTATTAACGAGTTTACTTTCAGCGAGCTACAACACAACTCCAAGTTTTGGTATACACTTATAGATAATGGCTCCTTGGGTCTCTTTAAAATTGAACAAAAAAAAAACCGTGTTGCGGTCATTGCTTGGATGCGTGCCCCTCCTGTCTTGTACTTTAGTATACGCCGCTGATAAAAATCAAATGATTACACGCATGCAACTTAAACCATCTAGCGTGAATGATCGATGCATGAGAAGTGGCCCCGGGGGGGGGGGGGGGGGGGGGGCCCCGGGGGGGGGGGGGGGGGGGGGGAAGCAAGGATAAATTTTATTTTAACTTCACGGGCACAGGTATCAAAATGAACAGATTGCACGCAGTCGAACAAACCATGCATTTCTGTTTGTGGCATGCTTCCAAAACGCAGGAATAAAAATTCGCAAAAAATATTTCTTTTTATTGAATATTTTTTTTTTACAAAAGTTATGTATATCTTATAATATGATTCCCGATTTTGGACCGTGTTCGCCCCGCTCTCACTGCACACCGTGATGCGCTCTCGTTCGCTGCTTCCTCTCGGTCGTCCGCTTGATCACGTATACGCACCAAATGCACACAAAAGAACTCATTTTAAAACTGGTCTAATGACAGCAAAAGTTATTACCATACTAAAATGACGCCACTAACCGTAAATAGCCATGGCGAAAACAGCATCAGTACCCGTCACTGCCCACTATATATAGAGTCAATACAACCAAGCATTGGTGCATGCACGCAGCGCCATCTGGAATTATTATTAGATTTTACACGTCATACACGTCTTCCCCGTGTTTACACGTGCAACGCGGTCGCCTTTCCCCATGTCCATAATATATACATTTTGCTTGTGGTGTGACTGTTCTGAGTGCTTCCATTTCCGGATAGCGCGCAAAATATAATTCCCAAATACTACGCTGTATGAGTAAAAAAAAAAAATTAAGCCAACTGCGTTTCATGCGTAATGTTTTCTTTTCGGAAAATGAGATCGTCTCAATTTAAATGTGGTGTCATAAATATTCCATTTAAAATTGGTTGGGAAAACAGAATATTAATATAGTTCATGGGGGCATGGGGGAAAGGAAAAAAGGGGGGGGGGGAGGAGTGTAGCAAAAAGGGAGATTCTTAATAATCTTAAATGTGCCTTACCTGATTTCATGTTTTGTCAAGTAACTTTATATATAGGAAATGGAAAGTTCACCCATTGTTGTTGGCATGGGGGAAAGGAAAAAAGGGGGGGGGGGGAGGAGTGTAGCAAAAAGTGAGATTCTTAATAATCTTAAATGTGCCTTACCTGATTTCATGTTTTGTCAAGTAACTTTATATATAGGAAATGGGAAGTTCACCCATTGTTGTCGCCCATGTCTGGCGGGCTATGTTTATTAATAACATTTGCGTCTCTTTTTTTTTCAAAAGCCCGTCAGTTCGTTTCTTTCATTTACTTATAGCACATTGAATATACTAACTATTCCTTTAATATCAAAATAAAACCCTTTATTTCAGCATAATTATTTCTCTGTTTTTTTTGGCATTTTTTGGGCGGGATGACTAAAAATGTTCGCCGAGCTGAATACTCAGTTTCTTTATAGAGTAAAACGCTTTTAAAATAATACAGTAAATAGAAGAGGATCAATTAACAATAGCCACAGTACATCAAAGACACGAACACAAGCGAAGTTAATAAAAGGATTTTTTTTTTTTAAATCACTTTTATCTGCACACCGAAAAGCAAGCATAATTCTGACAGTAGTTGGCTTACAACGTTTAACTGCCATCTATTATTTAATTATTGGGACCACGCCATGGTGCGCTTCAGGTGGATCACGCCATGATGCGCTTCAGGTGCATCACGCCATGATACACCTCAGATGGATCACGCCATTGTGCGCTTCAGGTGGATCACGCCTTGATTCACCTCAGATAGATCACGCCATGATATGCTTCAGGTGGAACACGCCATGATGCTCTTCAGGTGCATCACGCCATAATGCACCTCAGATGGATCACACCATGATGGGCTTTAGATGGATCACGCCTTGATGCACCTCAGATGAATCACGCCTTGATGCGCTTCAGGTAGGTCTTGCCATGATGCACTTCAGGTGGATCCCGCCATGATGTGCTTCAGGTAGGTCACGCCATGATGCACTTCAGGTGGATCACGCCATGATGTGCTTCAGGTGGATCACGCCATGATGCACCTCAGATGAATCACGCCATGATGCGCTTCAGGTGGATAACGCCATGATGCGCTTCAGGTGGATCACGCCTTGATTCACCTCAGATGGATCACGCCATGATGCGCTTCTGGTGGATTCTGCCATGATGCGCTTATGTTGGATCACGCCTTGATTCACCTCAGATGAATCACACCATGGTGCACTTCAAAGTTTAAATGAGGTTAGTGCATGTTGTAACCATTTTGTATTCATTGCTCAACAATAGGCATGGCTAACATAGATATGGCTAACATAGGTATGGTTAACATAGGTATGGCGTTCATAGGCCTTGACAACATAGGCATGGCTAACATAGGCATGACCAAAATATAAGCATGGCTAACATAGGCATGGCCAATATAGGTATGGCTTACATAGGTATGGCTAACATAGGCATGGCTAACATAGGTATGGCTAACATAGGTATGGCTAACATAGGCATGGCTAACATAGGCATGGCTTACATAGGTAACGCTAACATAGGCATGGCTAACATAGGTATGGCTAACATAGGCATGGCCAACATAGGCATGGCCAACATAGGCATGACCAACATAGGCATGGCTACCATATGCATGACCAACATAGGCATGGCTAACATAGGCATGGCCAACATAGTCATGTACATAGGTATGGCTAACATAGGCATGGCTAACATAGGCATGGCTAACATAGGTAAGGCTAACATAGGCATGGCTAACATAGGTATGGCTAACATAGGCATGGCCAACATAGGCATGGCCAACATAGGCATGACCAACATAGGCATGGCTACCATAGGCATGACCAACATAGGCATGGCTAACATAGGCATGGCCAACATAGGCATGGCTAATATAGGCATGACTAACATAGGCATGGCTAACATAGGCATGGCCAACATAGGCATGGCTAACATAGGCATGACCAACATAGGCATGGCTAACATAGGCATGGCTAACATAGGCATGGCTAACATAGGTAGGGCTTACATAGATATGGCTAACATAGACATGGTTTACATAGGCACGGCTAACATAGGCATGGCTAACATAGGTAAGGCTAACATAGGCATGGCTAACATAGGCATGACTAACATAGGCATGACCAACATATGCATGGCTGACATAGGCAGGGCTAACATAGATATGGCTAACATAGGCATGGCTTAAATAGACATGGCTAACATAGGCATGGCTAACATAGGCATGGCCAACATAGGTATGGCTTACATAGATATGGCAAACATAGCCATGGCTATCATGCATAGCTAACATAGGCATGGCTTACATAGGCATGGCTTACATAGGCATGGCCAACATAGGCATGGCCAACATAGGCATGGCTTACATAGGCATGGCTAACATAGGCATGGCTAACATAAGTATGGCTAACATAGGCATGGCTAACATAGCCATGGTGAACATAGGCATGGCTAACATAAGGGACTGAAATTTCGGACTGATTTCTATACAGTAATATTTACTAGTCGCTGAAAGGTATTACTTTGGAGAAAAGACAACTTAACTTTCACTCCGTCATCTTTCTTTGATACAGTTTGTGTTTTAGTTTGTGCTTGAAATGCTAAATAGTTTTAACTCATCTTCAAATAATCTTTACAACGTAAACATCACATTTTCCGAAAGATAATAAAAGTAATTGTTTTTTTTTTTTAAAAAAAAAAAAAAAAAAAAAAAAAAAAAAAAAAAAAAGTTCTTTTCGAAGCGACAGCACCAGCAACAGTCCAGCAACTGTCCAGCAACAGTCCAGCAATAGTCCAGCTATAGTCCAGCTATAGTCCAGCAATAGTCGAGCAATGGTCCAGAAATAGTCCATCAATAGTCCAGCAATGGTCCAGAAATAGTCCAGCAATGTTTCAGCAATAGTCCAGCAATAGTCCAGCAATAGTCCAGCAATAGTCCAGAAATTGTCCAGAAATAGTCCAGAAATAGTCCAGCAATAGTCCAGCAATAGTCCACCAATAGTCCAGCAATAGTCCAGCAATAGTTCAGCATTAGTCCAGCAATAGTCCAGCAATAGTCCACAACAATAGTCCAGAAATAGTCCAGCAGTAGTCCGGCAATAGTCCAGCAATAGTCCACCAATATTCCAGCAATAGTCCAGCAATAGGCCAATAGCGAACCCTATTGTTCTCGACAAAGAAGGGAACATGGAGTGGGAGGGTGACACCAAAATGGAAGAAAGAACAATTTAAAACAGTTCCCTATAGACTTTTTCAAAACAAATTCTAGTTAAATTATAATAGCATAGTCCCATCAGAGCACAGTAATTTCAGAACATAGTCCCATCAGAACACAGTAATTTCAGAACATAGTCCCATCAGAACACAGTAATTTCAGAACATAGTCCCATCAGAACACAGTAATTTCAGAACATGGTCCCATCATAACTCAGTAATTTCAGAACATGGTCCCATCAGAACACAGTAATTTCAAAACATGGTCCCATCAGAACACAGTACCTCCAGAACAATGTCCCATCAGAACACAGTACTTCCAGATCATGGTGCCATCAGAGCACAGTTCCTTCAGAACATGGTCCGATCAGAACACATTATCTCCAAAACATGGTCCCATCAGAACACATTACCTCCAGGACACGGTCCCATCAGAACACATTACCTTCAGAACATGGTCCCATCAGAACACATTACCTCCAGAACATGGTCCCATCAGAACTCATTACCACCAGAGCAGATTGACACCAACCTCTGGTTATTTATACTGACTGATCCCTGGTTATTTTATACTGACCAACCCCTGATTATTGTACTGACTAACATCTAGTTATTTTTACTGACCAAACCCTGGTTATGTTATACTCACCGAACCTTGGTTATTTTATACTCACCCACCCATGGTTTTTCATACTGACCTACCCTGGTTATTTTATACTCACTATATTTGATTAAAATAGCAGAACAAGGTATTTGGAAGCCTTACATTGGAAAGACAAAATAGACATACCTAGACAGCAGTCCTTCATTCATTACCGTGGTTGAGTATTATTTATGTATTATTATAATTATTATTTCTAAAAATAATAATAATAATAATAATATTGAAGTATACATTTCAATAGTATGAATGAAGTATAAGTCTATATTTTCTCTCTTCTTCTAAAAAAGGTTTGTAAAAAAAGATACAAACTACTCATAAAGCGATTTGTTAGTCACAAACGTTTCAATCTATCTGAAGAAATGCAAGAGAACGTTGATCAAGATCAATTATTTATCGTAGTGTCAATGGTGAAATGACCCTTGTACTACACAAGGCGTATATGTTAAGCCGAACACTTACAGTCAGACTTACAGTCAGACTTACAGTCAGACTTACAGTCAGACTTACAGGCAGGCTTACAGGCAGACTTACAGTCAGACTTACAGTCAGACTTACAGGCAGACTTACAGTCAGACTTACAGGCAGACTTACAGGCAGGCTTACAGGCAGACTTACAGTCAGAATTACTGGCAGACTTACAGTCAGACTTACAGGCAGACTTACAGGCAGACTTACAGTCAGACTTACAGTCAGACTTACAGGCAGACTTACAGGCAGACTTACAGTCAGACTTACAGTCAGACTTACAGTCAGACTTACAGTCAGACTTACAGGCAGACTTACAGTCAGACTTATAGGCAGATATCTCATGAAAACCCCAAAGAATTAACGCTTTTCATTGCCAGGTGTCCTGGTTAAAATATTTGCTAAACAGGATTCATAATTCATTTTTTAAATAAAAACGTGTGTTTGTATAAACTACGTTTGAAAAATTTTGGTTTGTCAATTTGCGTAGGTGTTCAGAAGACACGGAAGACGTGTTATCTGAAGGAGGAATGTCAGGATGCAAGGAAACAAACAAAAAAGTTAATAATAAATATATATATATATTTTTTATTTTTTTTTTGGTATTCCAAACAATTTATTAGTAACAATGCAAATGGTTTATTAGCCGAAGTTGTTGGTTATTGGATCGCCTACTCTGAGATGGTATCTTACATCGGAAATATCAGTCTGTACTATTCAGGAGGATACGTAATTAAATTCAAGGTGCGTTTCAAAAATACATTAGACGTTAGATGAGCTGATTACACAATCGCTCGGTAACTTCCTTAGCCGATTTCCGGCCTAAACAATTCGGGTCTTTGTGGAAATAAAACTCAACCTTATCATCTTTGAACGCAAAAGGTTGTCAATGTCATTAGCGTTGCGTGTATGAATCTAAAGTTGCGTTGAGTCTAAAAGTGTTTTGACATGACAGTGAAACGGACTTTCTCAGATCGTCGGCCAATCAGCGTTCAAAGTGCCTTGAACTTACACGTCTTTTAAAAAGAGGACTCATGGGCGTGGCTTGGGGGTGATATCGGCGGAAAGCAAACAGACCATGTCGAAAGTGGGAGTGGCCTAGATAAGGTAAGGGCAAGGGTAAATGGGCCATAAATCCCCCCCTCGAATTAACGGCCGGTCGGATAGGTTACTTTACGAGAATAGCTGGGTGGGTCGTGATAGGTGAACCGGACGTCTGTCAGTTGCCTGGTTACTGCTCATTCCTACAGGGATACGGCACCCCCTTCAACCCAACAACCCCCCTCCCAACCTCCAGACCCGTGTCACACCCCATTTATCATTTATCGACTAGCTTCTCCTTATCTGTTGAATGTTGATGTTCATCAGTGCACGCCATAGGTCTCACTTCTTCTGCCGGTCCGTCGACTGTCAATACCAGAGACCTACAAATTTAGGAGTTTCATTAATTCTTCATTCCGTCCATTTCATATGTTTTATTCCCATGTGTATGGATTTCGTCAGTGCTGAGCCCAAGCAGTGTATCCACGATGGAATTTTTAACCTTTTCATATTTTTTAAAACGTCATCATTTTTTTTTTTCTTTGAAATTGAGATAATTTTTCAATTCTAGAAAAAAGAAAAAAAATATTGCTCGTAAACGAACTTTGTGATCGGATTTCCTTTCACGTTGTCAAAGATTTAGGGTATGTTATAAATGGTTTAGTTTTTATCGTTGTGAGTTTATGATCATTTTATTAAAAGAAATCATGCTGCATCTGTTTACACCTATCGGATCGTTATTTGATTATTGTATGGAGTTGATGTTTTTTTTTTGATTATATGATGGAGTTTGTAGTTATTGAATACTTGGATGTTAATTGTTTGCCGTAAGAAACTAGTTTGAATTATTCGGCCACACTTATTATAATATTTCATTAATGCCGGCGACTAACATAATTTGCCAAATTTGGGTTTTAATTAATAAAAAGTCATAAATTTTATACTCTCGGAGCCCCATTTAATAATGGATAGCAAACTTAAACAAGATGCTTCAGATGGGATCATGTTGGATTGGTTTATTTCTCAGAGTATTTATCTTGGGAATAGAATAATGTCAGATAAATAAACCACGGATATACAAAGATTTATAGTGAGATTATCCTTAAAAAACGGTTTACGCCGTTAAAAAAAAAAAACGTTTAACTAAACGAAAGTCAATATTGTCTATCTTTTTTTTGATGTGTTCCCCCCTTTACGTCAGAAGACAGATTGGGATCGCGCATCGGAAGAGAGTTCTGTGCGAGACAACGGAGTGAGCAGTTTTTTTTTTGGTAAAAGAGCAATGCCAGAAATGGCCGCTGTGTGTCAAGATCCTACAGGGACCCCGCCATCCATGTTCGGTGGTCGGGGGCCCCAGGGCATCGGGCCCCCTCATGGCTACTACAACCACTGTGGATACCAGACGCCCGCCCCCCACGGCCATTATGCTTCTGACGGCTACGGGACGTTTCAGGTAATTTACGTTCAAAGACGTGACGTGGTCGTTCTCATGCTACATGTGATTATCATTCTAGAACAGCGGTTCTCAACTTGTGGGTCACAAACCTCTTAGAGGGTCAAACGAGCCTTACACAGGGGTTGCCTAAGACCATCGGAAAACACATATTTATGAAGTTACGAAAATAATTTAATTGTTGGGGGTCACCACAACACGACGAGCTGTATTAAAGGGTCATGGCACTAGGGAGCTTGAGAACCACTGTTCTAGAACATTTTGAACATTTGAAAACAAACAAAAAACAAATGAGAATCTTTCAGAAATACACTTACAACGTATAACCTTTCTATCAACAGCAGTAATGTTTATAATAAATTACAATCGATGCTCACTCTCGACTATTAAAGACTATTAGGTATATATTATAATATAATAAAGCAATTGCTAATCATACTGTTAAGGCTTGTAATTAACAATACACTAAACAAGCCTATCTGAAGATTTTGTAAGACTAACTCTCTAGGTCCTGACTGCCGAACAAATCTGTCTATCTTATTTACATTACATGATGTGTAAAGTTGTCAGTCTATCGTCATATTTTGGGACAGTTTAAAGGTTAAATTTTGGAATCACATAATGCTAATTCAAGTTTAAAAATAAACAGATGCTGATGTTTACCCTAGTTTATGTTTAGGTTTAGTGCCAATGTATTGCATAAAAAGTTATAAACTATTTTATAATTTAGAATTACCGTTTGGATAGATAAACCTGCATTGCAAATAATAATATTTTTTGTATGTCAGTAATAGTTCTTGAGTTATTCAATTTCCTATAATTTCAAAGTCATGGATAATAGATTGTAAATAAATTTACGATTATTGTATTTGTTGTTTTTTTAATACCACATAGAAGTATTTATTTTAAACTGGCGATATAAACTTGAAAAATGCAATAAAATATCATCATTCTTCATTATTTCTTAAAGTCTGATATTATTATCATAACAGATTGAAAAATATTGATAAGCAATCTCATGACCAATTGTCGTGCGTCTTTCTCCAGCAGACGCCTCAAGCAGAGCCCGCAACCCACCAGCAGCACCATCTGCAGCCCCAGCATCTTCCTCAGCACCACCACAATCAGCAGCAGTCCTGGGGCTATGGGCTGCCAATGTCGGCCAACGGCAGGACCAATCACGGCGCCATCAGCGACGAGTGGACGTACATGGTCCCCGGCGGGAGCAGCACCCCAACGCAGGTTGGTAAATGTTGTGATGGCTTATGTGTAGGCACCCCAACTTAGAGGCACCCCCAACTGAGGTTCAAATGGCAGCACCCCACCAAGGTTTTTCTTCTGGTTTATACGTCGACACCGAAACCAAGGTTTATGTCAGCATCCCAGCCAAGGATTTTCGTGGGGTTAATATGTCAGCACCCCAACCAAGGTTTATATGTCAGCACCCCAACCAAGGTTTATATGTCAGCACCCCAACCATGGTTTATATGTCAGCACCCCAACCATGGTTTATATGTCAGCACCCCAACCAAGGTTTATATGTCAGCACCCCAACCAAGGTTTATATGTCAGCACCCCAACCAAGGTTTATATGTCAGCACCCCAACCATGGTTTATATGTCAGCACCCCAACCGAGGTTTATATGTCAGCACCCCAACCAAGGTTTATATGTCAGCACCCCAACAAAGGTTTATATGTCAGCATCCCAACCATGGTTTATATGTCAGCACCCCAACCAAGGTTTATATGTCAGCACCCCAACCAAGGTTTATATGTCAGCACCCCAACCAAGGTTTATATGTCAGCAACCCATCCAAGGTTTAGTGAGCACCTGACCCAAAGATTATATGTTAATACTCCAACCAACCGCTCCCCTGACAAGACCCACAGGACCCCTGACACCGCCAACCGCATACCCTGACATCGCCAACCGCACCACTGACACAATCCAACCGCACCCCTAACACTGCCATTTCCACCCCCTGGCATCACCAACCGCACCCCTGACACAACCCAACGCACCCCTGACATCGCCAACCGCACCCTGACATTGCCAACCACACCCCTGACACCGCCAACTGCACCCCTGACACCGCCAACCACACCACTGACATCGCCAACCGCACCACTGACATCGCCAACCGCACCACTGACTTCGCCAACCGCACCACTGACACAGCCCAACGCACCCCTGACATCACCAACCGCACCCCTGACATCACCAATCGCACCCACGGAGATAGCGGAAACCCTTGCCATTAAAATCGTTGAACCGCTAAATTTATTAAACTGCGTTAATCACTGTTCTTCGTTCCCCCACCCCCCCACCCCCCGGGGTCGCTCCCAGAGATTTACTCATAATTGTTCTGCAAATAACGATGATGAAATAAACTTAGGTCATACATTGTTTTGGAACATGGTCACTTGGACCAACACCACCCTGCTTTCATCTTCTGTTGTTGGGAAAAATGTCTACCGAGTGTTGTTTACATTAATGAGCACTCATTAACTTATAAATATCGATCTTTTTTATTTACAATTAAATATTTTCATTGGGTATATTTTGCAACTATAACACAAATTAATCAATTTAATGTCTAGGACATTTGCTTTTACTGCTATGCAGAGTATGCAGAATCATTTTATTTAAACTGCACATAATTTTGATGAAAACATAAGCTGTGGTACATTAAAACAATATATATATATATACATATATATATATATATATACAACGAAAGAAAAATAAGTGTATTATGTAATTATGTCTTGAAAATCCGATTGAAGTGAATGTATGATACTAAAGTCAAACAATAAATTTTGTTGGCACATTTTTTTGTGTGTGACAACATACATACTTTAGAGTGATTCCAGTTAGAGACCGACCGAAAGTGATTTTCTGATTTCGGCTGAAACCGAAAATAGGCCGAAAGTTTAAAAATGACTTTCGGCCGAAACAGAAAAAAGGCCGAAAGTTAAAAATGAATTTTAGCCGAAGCCGAAACCGAAAATGAAATATTTAGATATTTTGAAATGCGTTCCCGCATACATTCTGCATACATCGAAAATGATGGGGGAAAGTATAAATATTTACATTCTTTTTTATAAAAAATGAGATAATCGTGAATATTAATAAATAAACATCTAATATAACATGTTGTTGTTAAAGATCGTTTTGTTTGTTATTGAACATCGGTTAGTTTGTTTATAAAGATCGCTTAATTTGTTGTTAAAAATCGTTTATTTTGTTTTTTAAGATCGATTAATTATTTTTAAAGATCTTTTAGTTTGATCCTAAGAACATTTAGTTTTCTGTTAAAGATCGCTTAGTTTATTCTTATAACTCATTTAGTTTACTATTAAAGATCATTTGTTTTGTTCTTAAAGATCATTTAGGTCGTTCTTAAAAATAGCTTAGTTTGTTCTTTAAGATCGTTCAGTTTTTTTATTAAAGATCGCTTAGTTTGTTTTAAAGATCGTTTAGTTTGTTTTTAAATGTCGCTTAGTTTGTTGTTAAATATCGTTTAGTTTGTTCTCAAAGATCGCTTAATTTGTTTTTAAAGATCGTTTAGTTTGTTATTAAAGATCGCTTAATTTTTTCTTAAAGATCCTTTAGTTTGTTCTTAAATGTTGCTTGGTTTGTTAAATATCGCTTTCGCCGAGTATTAGATGACCGAAAACCTCAGTCACTTTCGGCCGAAACCGAAAAAAAAAACCGAAAGTAAACTTTTCTCTTTCGGCAGAAACCTAAATTTAGCCGAAAGTGATAAAATGTCTACTTTCGGCGCCGAAGCCGAAATTCGGTCGGTCTCTAACTCCAGTGTTGTAATCATACATAAATTGTGACTACCAATAATTATTGCACTACATCAATATATCACCAATTGGTAGCTTTTTTTTTTTTATATAGCAAACTACCAATAGCCGCTTAGAAGCCACTGGTAGTGGAATACCAATGGCTCTCTAGAAGCTATTGGTAGTTTACTAAAAATACCTCCGTACAAGCTATTAGTAGTAAACTACCAATAGCCACAGCCTCTATTTAATCTTCTAACATAAAAGATATCGACTGACCTAATAAGTCACTATAAGAAATCGAAGCCCGAGTCGTAAATAAATGGTGCGAGTCCGAGGTCGTGGGTTAAGCCGACACCAACCTGGCTCGGTTACTAGATTTTAATCTGTAAACCACCCGCTATAAATAGCTCACTGGTCATGTCAATCTAACCATGGCGGTAACATTTGGTCACTTCATTATTAAAGTTGTACTTAAATTATTTTGGATTTGTTCATTTGTAGACTAATATAAACATTGTATCATCTCCACTGGAAAACAAAATAGTATTATGCGTTTGAAAAAATGATTTTAAAGACAAAAATCTTGTCGGGGTGGGGCTCTTTTCAAAACATATTAGATCAACGGTTCTCAACCCTTTCCCAGGGTTCGACTAAGACCATTGGAAAACAAATGTAATATACAGTTATGAAGTAGCAAAGAAAATAATTTTGTGCTTGGGGGGTCGCCACAACATGAGGAACCATATTTAAGGGTCACGGCATTAGGAAGGTTGAGAACCACTGTGTTAGATACTTTTAATCTCTCATCTCCTTATGCTCTGTCACATTTCACGTGCTGGCCTCTCGAATACTACATTTCAGCTAAGTCTTATTTTTTAAAAAATCTAATTCTGTTTTAACTGTTGTTTGTTCGCTTGTGAAGGCTTCTTGCCGACACGTTCCTTATTTTGGTGCGTTCTTTTTTTTTTTTTTTTCTTTTCGTGGATTTTCCATAATTTGTTTCACTCATCCCCAGAAGATACATTTTTATATTTTGCTTTTGTTCCGTTAAAAGTTTATTTGTTTTCCGTAACTCTGACTGATCTTATACTAACTTGTAAATGACGCTTTTTTTTGTTTGTTTTTTTTTTTTTTTTTTTTCTTTTCGTGGATTTTCCATAATTTGTTTCACTCATCCCCAGAAGATACATTTTTATATTTTGCTTTTGTTCCGTTAAAAGTTCATTTGTTTTCCGTAACTCTGACTGATCTTAGACTAACGTGTAAATGACGCCATGCATTTTTATTATCATTTCCGTTTGTTTTCTTCTTTCAAGAATCACTACAACTACCAATACAGACCCAACACACACACGTCCTTGGATTACGCGTCCCCGTTGTCTTCTGGCCAGGACACCAATACCCAGGGCCTGGACGGGTCACCCTCACCAGGGGCCCCCTCACCGGGAGAATCCCCCGGAGCCGGGATCGGCCCCAACAACCAGGGAGCGAAATCTCTGAGACCGCCGTACGAGTGGATGAAACCGTCAGCAGGACTTCCACAGTCAGGTAAGTCAAGCATGACACTTGGACGGGATGACCTCAGTCGCTCATAAGTCAGCGATGCAGACACACCCCCTTAACCACCCCAGCTATTAAAAAGAAGGGAGGTAGAGAGGTGTTGTTTTTTTTAAATTTAGTTAATTTAAATAAAGTTATTTCACCTTAGGGATCGCACCCCCCAAGCCCATATGTCACTATTATAACAAATTTAGAGATCGCACCCCAACATGTCAATAGTATAATAAACTTGGGGATCGCACCCTCAACATGTCAATAATATAACATCCTTGGGGATCGCACCCCCAATATGTCAGCAACATAACAACCTTGGGGATCGCACCCCCAATATGTCAACAACATAACAACCCTGGGGATCGCACCCCCAATATGTCAACAACATAACAACCTTGGGGATCGCAACCCCTACATTTCAACAATTTAAAAATCTGTTGGTTAAAGGGAAGAGA
This sequence comes from Lymnaea stagnalis, assembly GCA_964033795.1. Taxonomy (NCBI): domain Eukaryota; kingdom Metazoa; phylum Mollusca; class Gastropoda; family Lymnaeidae; genus Lymnaea; species Lymnaea stagnalis. The sequence goes on along the minus strand of CAXITT010001181.1, from coordinate 11,092 downwards.
GAGACCAAACATACCCTTCTCAAACATCTTCGCTGTCAGTCTCTTAGCTATAGCCTCGAAGTTAGTCTCTTAGCTATAGCCTCGAAGTTAGTCTCTTAGCTATAGCCTCGAAGTTAGTCTCTTAGCTATAGCCTCGAAGTTAGTCTCTTAGCTATAGCCTCGAAGTTAGTCTCTTTATAGCTATAGCCATAGCCTCGAAATCAGTCTCTTAGCTATAGCCTCGAAGTCAGTCTCTTAGCTATAGCGTCGGGGTCGGATTTCCCATAGGGTAAACCTTATTTAAGGCGCAGCAGTAAAAAGGGGGGGGGGGGGGTATGTACAGAAGCACTAAAACAAAATGTAGTCACAGTTTTCATTAAATTTTTTAAAAAATGCCATGTATAAATGTTGAATTTAAAACATAATATGGTTCAAGGATTGTATTAAGGGATAGAGTCTAATGTTTTAAACAAATATTATACACTAAATGGGAAATTATAAATATATATATATATTTGGGAGGCGCCTTTGTGGGCTTTCTAGTGCATACATATGGACATCCGGCCCTGATAGGACTTGAATATGAAAATAAATATATAATACTTAACAGGTTTGAAAAGTGAAATCGGGTATCTTTAAAACTTGTTTTGAGGGCCTGCTACAAAACTATTCTCAAATCACTGGCTGGAGAACCACCTAAACGTTGTTTGCCTTTTGGAAGCCCGTGGGAAGTCTTAGCGGTCCACGATGGCCCTCGCACTGGTGACGACTACGAACCACCGAGTCATGACGTGTGCCAGACGAGTGTTTAAACCCGTGTCCCGTGGGTCATTGACGAACGATCACCATCTGGCAGAGACCATGACACACGCGTCTGTCTGTCTTCCAGCGTCTGACACCATAGGATGGTCTCGCTGACTATTTACACATGCCCATAGACGGAACTGGATGACACACCAGACACGGGGCCTTGCCATGTAATGCACAGAAGCAATGCTAATACGAACTTTTTCATTGTTCCGCTCTAATGTTACTGTGTCTATACTCGCATCATGTGGTTGTAGAAAGGCTACCACCCCCCCCCCCACTTTTTTTTTTTTTGAAAGCCTTTTTATTAACTTTGCTTTTTTTTAAGTTTTTTTTTTTGGCGAAATCTTCGAGAGACTAATTGACCCTCTTCCCGTCATCCTATCGAGCTGAAACTTGACACATAGAGTCGTTGCTGATGACAACACATTTTTTTTTTCAAATTTTAAGCCCAGAACAGAAATTACTGTTATATTAATACTGCCTAGTGACAGTTGTCAAAATATAATTCGATACTTGCAGACTTTAAGCTTGTTTCAATAAGTTTATATGGTGCAAAGTGTGTGTATATATATATGTTTTATGTTCAGTTTGTATTTTGAACAGCAATCGGAGTTTATTAATACATGTGAAAAAGTGTGTCCATGAAAATAATGTTGAAATTAAAAATGACACACAAGATCCAGTTATAATTTTTTTTTTAAATTTGAAACTGTTAACTGTGTCGTAATAAACACAGGAGGATCATAAGTCACCTCGACTTGAAAGTACTCAGTACCACTAAGATACTCGGTGCCAGCAAGAAGTACGGACAGGTACGCCACGCCACGCCACGCCGCTCTAAGTCCCTGCTAGCACCAACTCAACTTTAGATTTCCTCCCATTGAGTAGTCTGAGTAGTCATAAGACACGTAGTCTGTGGATGAAGTGGTCCTTGTGTCCAGATAAGCAATGAGATACGTCATCGCCAGCAATGAGGCGGGGCTTTGGGGATGGGGGGGGGGGAGTTGTGAGGGAGGAATGAGTTAAACCATAAAACCTACCCAGACTAAAAGGTTTGAAATGGGCAGTCTGTGAGGCTTGTTTTTTTTATTTGTATATAGAGATAACTCCGTGTGCCTCTAGTTTTGAACTAGATGTAAGAACAACACTTGAAATGTATATTTATTTACGAATTTCTCATTTGATCAGTAATACTACTCTAACTTTTTTCTCTGATCAGTAAATCTACTGAAAATTTCTGGTCTGATCAGTAAATCTACTGAAAATTTCTGGTCTGATCAGTAAATCTACTGAAAATTTCTTGTCTGATCAGTAAATCTACTGAAAATTTCTTGTCTGATCAGTAATTCTACTGTAAAAATCATCCGTCATCTTAAATTGTTCACGTTTGTTTTAACTTTGTCAACCTACTTTCTGTGGTATCGGCTAGTTTGTTGTTGTTGTTTTTTTTTTTGTTTTTTTTTTTTTTTTTTTTTGCCCTAACTTTACTGTCTTTAGAGCTTTAAAAAAATATATTAAAAAATAGACTTAATACAATAAAGTCCGGGAAAACCACTTCCAACGAATCTTTTTTCTTTTTTTTTTTTTTGTTTTTGTTTTTTTTTTTGTTTTTTTTTTTTTTTTTTTTTTTTTTTTTTTTTTTGTTTGCACTAACTTTACTGTCTTTAGAGCTTTAAAAAAATATATTAAAAAATAGACTTAATACAATAAAGTCCGGGAAAACCACTTCCAACGAATCAGCTTGGGTGTAGACTATATGCGACAGACAGATTGCTTCTTATGATTTTCAAATATAGCGTATTGTAGAGACGAGGTGTCGAAGTTATAGGACTACAAGTTTTGACGCTACGACGAGACAAATATGCCTTTAAAGCTCAAACGATGGTAGGAGCGTATAGCAATTTGCGGGCTATCGGTTTTGAAACCGGAACAGTTGAGAATGTGTTGGGAGAACAGGATTCCTAAAACTAAACTGTTTCCAGGTTAACCCTCGCCTTAACTCTCCCCCAACCCAATAAATTTAAAACAAACAAAAAATTAATATCAAACGTGGGTGTGGATTCGAAACCATTATAAAATACACATATGGTAATAAATATGAGGATCAGTGTGTTGCTTTTCTTTTAAAAATGGTGTACTAACAAGTTGGTATTATAGGAAAAGAGATTTTTGCAAGAGTTCGCTACACGCTCGTGTTGTGAGAGACTCGCCGCGAAGGGGCGAATCATTACGAACTCGTTATCGACGACAAATTTCTAAGTGGCTTCAATAAATCAGCGCCCTGTTTTTGATGTCGGTCAACAGGCGATCAAAGTGCCCCCCCCCCCAACCAACCAATGAACCGATTCACAGGTCCTGTGAGTGTGTACAGAAAGGGAGGGTGGGGGTGGGGGCAGGTCGTAAGGAGGGGGCATGGGGGGTGCATCTTTGAACACGGTAAGGTCAAAGAGAGTCGTAAGTCCCATGAAAGAGCTTTAGCTAATTGATGTATGCAGACGTCCTCCATATCAAACCCTCGGCCTTAGAAAACAAAGACGTCATTATAAATCTGAGCCTCAGAGAGGACCACCAGAGCCGTAGTACCCGCAACCACCTTATGGAGCGGGGTGCCCGAGCTGCTTAACTGCAACACGTGTTTTTAGCAGATCCAGTTTGATGGGAATCGGATTAAACTTTTTTTTTCCTTTTTTTTTTGTTTTGCTTTTTTTTTTTTTTTTTTTTTTTTTTTTTTTTTTTTTTTTTTTTGTTTGTTTCATAGTGGAAATGATAATGAGTCAAACGGCGGTTGCAATGTGGATATAAGGTGCGGTGGGGAGTTGGAGGGGAGTGCGCAAGGGGCACTTTATCGAGATAATCCACTGGATCGTTTTAAAAACGTGGCGTTAAGAAACTCTCACGATGACATGTCTATGGTTTCAAATTTAATGACATTTGTCATTGGGAGTATCTTTATGTAAAGTGGGTCATATCCCCGTGTAACACTTTTTTTTTTAATAGGAAGAAACTAGATAATAGAATATGATGATGATTGAATGCTTTTATAGCGCGCGTGTCCATGCCATTTTAGTTTGCTCACAGCGCCTCTGACGCCCTTTAAACCTTTGTAAAGACGCCCTTTAAACCTTTGTAAAGAAAAAAATTCTCGAAATGTTTCTTAAATGATTTCCCTCAAAGGTTGAGGCAAACTGCTCCATTAATTATGCGCAAATAGCTTCAAAAGCATAAATAAATTATTTGTTTAAAAGAATTTTTTTCAATAACTAAACCCACTTAAGTCGAAATTTTACATTAAAATAAAACATACTTCATTTAACTTATGATAAAATGACTATTTTGTACATTAGTTTTTTTGCATACAAACAGAATAAAGTACATTTTTTTTTAAAGGTGGGTTGTCACTCAAAACATTTTTTTTTAATTAAAAAAAGGGAATAATAAGGGGGAGATTGCGACCAAGTTTAAAGATAAGGAAATACGGAACAAAGAGTAAATGAAAGCTTGAAAGAATATGTTTAAAAAAAATTAGAATAATTTTTTAAAATGTGTCGACCAAAGGTCTTCTGGGAGAGTAAACAACTAAATACAAGAAACGTCAAATTAGTTTATTTTCTCATCATCAAGTGCCCACTAGTTACGACATCGACTATTGTTTTGGTTACGCCACTGGGATACACTGATTAACCGATTGAAATAGTTCAACCCCACGAGATTGTGAGATCGTACAAAAAATGAAACTTGGTGGCCCGCCCAAACCAGTCAGTGTTTGTTTACAGTTCCTCACCCTGGGGCTGTGTGGACGGGGGTCATCTTGTCACGTGCTGACACCTATTGTTACGTTGCGCGATCACTCGACGGGTCAGAGCAAACGTCATATTGTCCAGACGTCCCGGCGTGGTAATGGTGCGAGACTGTCTGCAGTAAGGACCAGGTTGGGTGCGGGGGCGGGGGGGGGGAGGGGGGGGGCGTGTCGGCTTTGCATGAAAATCGTCTAAGTGTCAGGGTGATGTGGCAGTACAGCAAATCAACACCATCTTNACTGATCATATCTTAGATGGCTATTTATTTGAATTCATATTTAATTTCATCTATATCTCAGCGCAAAGTGTGAGCATTTTTTACTCTATAGATGTTATCAGTGGCTTAGTAAGGTGCACGGTCGCCTGGGAGAATATCTTTTTGCTGCCCTCTCCCAACGAATAAATTCTGCAGGTGTTACAAAACGCCACCATGAATACATAGGTTAAAAAGAGCCACTCGGGGTGAACCGCCCCTCACCCCAGCGGCTGTTAAGTTGTGTCCTTCTCTTTAATCGTTGGTTGGCGTAACAACCCCCCCCCCCCTTTTTTCTAAAAAAAAAAAACGGCTCTGAGTCCGTGTGTTCTTTGAATGAATAGAAGCAGCCCCATTTTTAAAATTCTAAATGGTTATACATACAGGTCTTAGATAACCTCTTCGCACATGCTAGTATTTATTTTTTTAAAATGTCCCTTACTCAAAAAATAATTTTTCGACCAATGTTTTAACGCAACGGTTCTCAACCTGTGGGTCTCGATCCCCTTGGCGGTCGCACGACCCTTTCCCAAGGGTCGCCTAAGACCATCTGAAAACAGATATGCTCTTCAGTTATGAAGTAGCAACGAAAATAAGTGTGTGGTTAGGGGTCGCCAAAGCATGAGGAACTGTATAAAAAGGGTCGCGGCATTGGGAAGGTTGAGAAACATTGACTTAAAGGAACCATGCATCGTGGACTACGTATAGATATTTCAACGCATCTTTACTCAAGCGGGTTGGTTTCAAAGTTGGCGTCAGTGTAGGGAAGAAGACAAAGGAAATATAGACCATATTGACCTACATATTTGAGTTGAGTGTCAACGCCCCCCCTTCAACCTCAGCACAATCATACCACACTCGGTGTCAGTGGCATCACGTCTTCGACATGGCACGTTTATTGGGGAGGAATATGGTGTGGGTGCTCATCTACAGACACCTGTGTGACTGGCGCTCTGTACAGATGTCATTAGGACACTGCCATGATTAGCCTAGTGACACCCACGGTCTATTTACTGGTGGGTTGTGTCAGACTCAACACTTGTACACACACCTGGCGTAGAAGAGGGGGGGGGGGGTGATCAACCACCGAGTTTAACGTTTCGGGCAGCTCCTTAGACCAGTGGTCGGAAAACTCCTTAGACCAGTGGTCGGTAAATTCCTTAGACCAGTGGTCGCCAAACTCCTTAGACCAGTGGTCGGAAAACTCATTAGACCAGTGGTCTGAAAACTCATTAGACCAGTGGTGGGAAAACTCCTTAGACCAGTGGTCGGAAAACTCCTTAGACCAGTGGTCGGAAAACTCATTATTCCAGTGGTCGGAAAACTCATTAGACCAGTGGTCTGAAAACTCATTAGACCGGTGGTGGGAAAACTCCTTAGTCCAGTGGTCGGCAAACTCCTTAGACCAGTTGTCGGAAAACTCATTAGATCAGTGGTCCGAAAACTCATTAGACCAGTGGTCGGAAAACTCCTTAGACCAGTGGTCGGAAAACTCATTAGACCAGTGGTCGGAAAACTCATTAAACCAGTGGTCGGAAAACTCATTAGACCGGTGGTGGGAAAACTCCTTAGACCAGTGGTCGGCAAACTCCTTAGACCAGTGGTCGGAAAACTCATTAGACCAGTGGTCGGAAAACTCATTAGACCAGTGGTCGGCAAACTCATTAGACCAGTGGTCGACAAACTCATTTTACCAGTGGTCGGAAAACTCATTAGACCAGTGGTCGCCAAACTCATTAGACCAGTGGTCGGAAAACTCATTAGACCAGTGGTCGGAAAACTCTTTAGACCAGTGGTCGGAAAACTCCTTAGACCAGTGGTCGGCAAACTCATTAGACCAGTGGTCGGCTAACTCATTAGACCAGTGGTCGGAAAACTCATTAGACCAGTGGTCGGCAAACTCATTAGACCAGTGGTCGGAAAACTCATTAGACCAGTGGTCGGCTAACTCATTAGACCAGTGGTCGGAAAACTCATTAGACCAGTGGTCGGCAAACTCATTAGACCAGTGGTCGGCTAACTCATTAGACCAGTGGTCGGCTAACTCATTAGACCAGTGGTCGGCAAACTCATTTGACCAGTGGTCGGCTAACTCATTAGACCAGTGGTCGGCTAACTCATTAGACCAGTGGTCGGCTAACTCATTAGACCAGTGGTCCTCAAACTCATTAGACAAAAGAGCCCCAACAAACCAGCAGCGGGACGATTAAACTTTTGCTGAGAGCCAAATTTCTTTTCAAGAACCTGCCAAGAACCATGTCTTTCGAAGTCAAAACCGATTTGTGGTCGACTGGCCGAGCCGCACTCAGGTCGCTAAAGAGCCGCATGCGGCTCACGAACCGCGATTTTCCGACCGCTACCGTATACCATTTTAGGCAGTTAATGTGATGTGCATACGACACTTAAAAAAAAATTATAAAATATAGTAGTTTTCGTGTTAGAAAAGCGTAGACTAATTGGAAAAATGCCCCTGTCTTTGTTTAACGGCTTGGACGAGATTTATTTCAACTGAATACAAAACCTGAATGGGGTCAAACCTGTTACATATATTAAAAGGGCATTAGGTCATCGGCTCACAAAGATAGCGTTGGTTCATAAGGGTAGGAGATCTGTATGTCGGTCACGGCCTTAGGCTTATCAGTGCATGGGTGCACGCAATTGATTTGAAAAATGTGGCATAGGTGCAGAGTTTGTTGTTTTCATATTATGTGCTTACTAGCTTTTGAGGCACTCTTAACAGAGAAGGGATCCATTAAACTTTATTGTGGTGCATCAATACGATGCCATAGGATTATTTTGAATATAAAATTTACATATCCATGTAATTACAACATACACATCTTCTGGGGGGGGTCAATTATGTCAAACTGCGCTAGAATATCTCGCCAGAAATGCGTAGGATATGTGGTGCTTAAGAGTAAGCGAGTGTGTGCTAGAGACGTCTTAAAGACAGAAACATTCTGTCCAAGCATTTAATTCTAACTTGACTCTCTCACAAAAACTGTGCATGTTCAATTGCAGACATTTGTTGGTCGTTTCTTTTTTTTTTTTAAAGTTCCTTTCTTAATAGCAAATACTTATATCCACTAATGGTAACATTTAGTCAATAATCATAAGTTTGCCAAGCTGTTATTTGTTTGTTAAACTTCCCTTGTACCCCTCCTCCCCAACGTCAGCCCTAACCCAAAAAATAGTCAAACTTAAGGAAGGGCGACGAGCGAGCTATCTCGAGAACACGCTATTAATTAACGGGCCATAACTGCAATGATTTAATATGCACAACCGGGTTACACAAGGGTAGGCCAGAGTTTCCCTTATACCCAGTCGCACACCCGAAGTAACACACACATAAAAGCACACTTTTTTTTGGATTAAAAATTATTTGGGATACTTGTTTGTGATACTTGTTTGTGATACTTGTTTGTGATACCTGTTTGTGATACATGCTTGAATTAACGAATGTGTAGATATCCAAAGTCATGTCTTCCAAACCCAAGTACATAATATCATCGCTAAGAAGCCATTGCAACCAGTGAAGTATCCCTTTGAAAACCATGAGCAGTTCCCCCCCCCCCCCCTTTTGAAACATTAGGAGCCAGAATGTATCATACATTTCGAGGGCCCTCAAGATTTAGACGAAGACACCTCATTTATTTTGTTGTCACGGTGTTTGTGCGGGGGTGGGGATCCCAGGAGACATGACCAGACATTTAATACAATGATAATATCGTATCATATTTAAAGAGTTCTCAACGTGGGCTTTTAAATTAATCCTTTCCGGGTTTACCGAGACAGTCTCGTACCAAGTTTCCGGGTTTACCGAGACAGTCTCCTACCAAGTTTCCGGGTTTACCGAGACAGTCTCGTACCAAATATCTAATGCCCAAACGTATCACACGTTCAATTGTTTAATCACCATGTCTTCATCCATATGACCATGACTTCATTCAAATGACCATGACTTCATCCAAATGACCATGACTTCATCCAAACGACCATGTCTTCATCCATATGACCATGACTTCATCCAAACGACCATGACTTCATTCAAATGACCATGACTTCATCCAAATGACCATGACTTCATCCAAACGACCATGACTTCATCCAAACGACCATGACTTCATCCAAATGACCATGACTTCATCCATATGACCATGACTTCATCCAAATGACCATGACTTTATCCAAACGACCATGACTTTATCCAAATGACCATGACTTCATCCATATGACCATGACTTTATCCAAAAGACCATGACTTCATCCATATGACCATGACTTTATCCAAACGACCATGACTTCATCCAAATGACCATGACTTCATCCAAAAGACCATGACTTTATCCAAATGACCATGACTTCATCCAAACGAACATGACTTTATCCAAATGACCATGACTTCATCTAAACGACCATGACTTCATCCAAATGACCATGACTTCATCCAAATGACCATGACTTCATCCAAAAACCTGCAATTCCGAATTCTTCAATCCGATTGCATTATGTAGCTAATTAAGTCTTCAGTATAGTTCACATGTCATCTGTGGCGCCCCAACGGTCCAAGGACTAAAGGACACGATGATGATGATGATGATGTCTTCATGAGTTTGCAGAAGCTTTGAAGCCGTTCACAAACGTAATCAACTTTTGTGAATAAGCGAATAAGAAAATGTAAATCTTGATTATAAAAAATCAATCGTACTTAAAAATAAAAATTATTAAGAGTGATAGCGTCATTACATATTATTTATAGTCTAAACCATTTTAAAAACATATAATAAGTCGCACCCCCTTCAAACGCTTGGTGTTATTTAAATAAACGCATATTATTATTGATCTTTTTTTAAACGCATTTATTTTTTTAGGCCCCCAACCCCAAGTGTAAATATTTTTATTAATGGAAAAACGTGCGTACCATACACAGAACATGGGATATAATATATCTAAAAGTTTGACAGTTCAATAAATATTATTTATATGGTTACGTCCGTTTCTCGTCTTCCAAATTAGGTGTTAAAATAACCGCAACGCGGCAATCATCATGTTTAGAAATCGTCTCGAGAAAATAAACACAACACTAAGAGTCGGTGAGAAGTAAATCTCGTTTATTGGGTACAATACAAACACTGAACCGCTGACCCCAGCAAGATCAGGATCCCCCAATTTTTTGACCCCCCCCCCCCCCACCTTTCCCACCACCCTCAGCGCTGTTATTTTGATGTTTTCTTTTTCAGTCACGTCTGTATTATGATCCACTCACTGAAAAATAACCCCATGGCTAAGCCCATGCGTCCATCTCGACCAGAGTGTTGACCGCTGGTGTTGACTTCAAAACTCCACTTGTCTTTTGGCCTCCATCTAAACATTTGACGCGCGTAGCTGGACCGATCGGTTTTGAATTGGATTACGTCCAGGAGACAAACAATGCTTTTCAATTTTTATGAAGCGACAGTCGCTAACTGGCTCGAACGGACAAAAGATTTTCGCCTTAAGGAAAACATGGCCCGTGGGATTCACCCTTCGTTTCGGCCCCGCTCCCACGCTTCGAAGACCTGCCAAAGTCGTCAATGGGTTCAATAGCTGCCCGGGCCACGCCCGGGAACTTAGTTAGGAGATTTAGTCATTAGGGCGTGGCTAAGACTCCGGGGTGAATGAAGTGTTAAGTTGTGTCGGCGGGACGTCTCAAAAGAGCAATCGGTCGAAAGTGATAGGGTTGGAAGGTAATTTTTGCAACATCCGGCGCGGGGGCTAATTATCTCCCCCCGGTATAGAAAGCCGGATGTGGTCCCTGGCCAAATTACCACCAATAAAATATTGTTTCAAAAGGGGGGGAATGACTATGACAACACCAGTGATCCACCCTTGAGTCTAAACGACTGTTGGAGGATTGAATCATTTTCTTGCTGATGATCCACAACAGCAGACCTGGGTCGATATGAGGTATTGCCTCAAAGCATCGTAGTGATAACTTGGTGTCCTTTTGGAAGTAATTATCATGTTTAATTTCAGTGTAGTTTCAATCCAGGGCTTGTCTGGGGCAAATTGAGATACTAAGACGTAATGATTATATTTAAGATCATGAGAAATACAAGATTGTATTGGGAACCATTGCTTTAAAAAAATATATATATATATATTTATATATATATATATATATATATATATATATATATATATATATATCTGTTTTAACATTATTCTGTTGTGTATAGTGGTAATTCTGTTCTAACACCATTCTTTTGGGAGA
>CAXITT010001180.1:119697-142657 GCA_964033795.1 Lymnaea stagnalis | reverse complement strand
TTTTGTTTGTGGGGGGGGGGGGGGGGGGGGGGGGGGGGTGTTCAACTGGTTGAACAATGTCAGATTGTATTTATAAAAACAACAAAAGAACTTGCCAGTTTGCCTGGGATCTTTCACATTTAGGAGACCTTGTTCCAGCCAGTTTGAATCTCAGTTTCGTAAAGACGAATGTGTCTTCTCTGTATATTAGAGAGTCTCGTATATGAATGTGTCTTCTCTGTATATTAGAGAGTCTCGTATATGAATGTGTCTTCTCTGTATATAAAAGAGTCTCGTATATGAATGTGTCTTCTCTGTATACTAGAGAGTCTCGTATATGAATGTGTCTTATGCGTATATTAGAGAGTCTCGTATATGAATGTGTCTTATATGTATGTTAGAGAGTCTCGTATATGAATGTGTCTTTTACGTATATTAGAGAGTCTCGTATATGAATGTGTCTTATATGTATGTTAGAGAGTCTTGTAGACATTTTTATTATGAGAACTTGGTTGGAAATAAATTTTAGGTTTGCTGTATATCAATTAAATCTTGTCTACCCATCTGCAGTTAATCTCTTGTCTACCCACCAGCAGTGAATCTCTTGTCCACCCACCTGCTGTGAATCTCTTGTCCACCAACCTGCTGTGAATCTCTTATCAAGGCACCAGCAATAAATCTCTTGTCTTCGCACCTGCAGTGAATTTCTTGTCTACGCGCCTGCAGTGAACTAAACATGTCTACGTACCTGTCAAGTTCCAAGTTTGTATTAGATCTTACTGTTAAGACTCGTCAAATTCCAAGCTTATGTAAGGTATCACTGTTAAGGCTGGTCAAGTTCCAAGCTTGTATTAGGTCTCACGGTTAAGACTTTTCAAGTTCCAAGCTTGTATTAGGTCTCTATGTATAGACTTGTCAAATGCCAGGCTTGTGTTAGGTCTCTCTGTTAATACTGCTTGTCAAAGTCCAGGCTTGTGTTAGGTCTCTCTTGTAATACTGCTTGTCAAAGTCCAGGCTTGTGTTAGGTCTCTCCTTAGGACTTTTCAGACTTTGCCAGTTACCCAGTGGCGTACCTTTACAAAAGGCCGCCTGGGGCCATCTAACTAAACTTAGGCCTCCACACATACATCAACCCAACCTTAATCGTGGGCAAGTTTTTTATTGGGTGCTACATAGGTCTAAGGATGGTGTAGTTAGATCTTCTTCAATCCCTGTCCTGTGCTGTCCTCAGACCTCTTCTGTGTTGTTTGCAAGCTTAGTGTTAGTGCCCCGCCCCTCCTCTCCTTCAAATCAGGTAGGTCCGCAGTCTGCATGCCATCATCCAAGATGCCTTTAAGCATGACCTGAGTGTAGAAGTGTCCCCCACCCACCCTCTGCCCTAATTTGAAAACGTTAGATATTCCACTACGCGCTCTGCTTGACCGGCACGCCCTTGTTACGCACCAAATTTTTGAACAAGAGGTCAAAAATATTATTCTAAAATCTCAACGTACGTCATGTTCTACCCACCCCATTCCCACCCCCCTGTTGGTTGAGTCGTTGGATCAATTGCTCCCAACGATAACCCACATAGTCAATGAGAGCTTGTCTCCTGGCACTGTTCCCTCTTTTAGCAGGGCAGCTGTCGACAAACCCTTGCTTAAGAAGCCTGGTCTTGATATCAATAATTTAAAAAAACAATAGTCCTATCTAATTCTTGATTTTTATCTAAAGTCATTGGAAAACTAGCTCTAAATCAGCTTTTTGCTTATTCTCTTCTCAGTCCTAATCAGTCGCCCTACAGACTTTTTCACAGCACAGAGGCAGCTCTCTTGAGAATCAGCAGTGACTTCAAGCTCGCTTTGGACATTAGTAATGTTTCCATCATAATCATTTTAGATCTCAGTGCGGCCTATAATACAGTTGACCACAAAACCCTTTTCAAAACCCTTTAAAATTACTTTGGAATTTCTGGTTCAGTTTTGGATTGGATAAGGCCCTACCTCTACAATAAAACGCAGGCGGTCACTGTTGATTGCTGTCTCTCCGGTAGTGCTGACTCGGTGTACGGAGTGCAAATGGGAGCCGTTTTGGGTCCGGTCCTACTCACAATGTTTATCAGGCCACTTCTCCTTCTGCTCTGGAGGCATGCTGTTGAGAGCCAGTCATTCGCAGATGACGTCGCAGCTGTACAAGCACACCCAACCCTCTCATGTTGACACCGTTGTCCAGACTTTGAAGGTGAGCATTGGTGATGTCTGTCACGGATGGCACTCAGCTGAACGATGACTAAACGGACTCCTCATCCACAATCACCCTCTCTCTCCCCCACTTCGTTTCAAGTAGGTAGCTCCGACATACAGTTCACATCCTCTGCTAGAAATCGTGGTCACATTCTTTCTGACAACATGTCTCTCGATAATCTAATCTCTCACATTTGTCGCTCTGCATACACCGCTATACGTCAGATCAGCTCTACCCGCCACTACTCCACACTTAACACAAAAAAAACCAAACCCCAATAGTCTGTGCTCTTATTCTCTCTCGTCCAGATTATTGCAACTCTCTTCTGTCAGATGCTCTAAAACAACTCATAGAAAAACTGCAGAAAGTTCAAAGCTCAGCTGCTAGGTTAGTTAATCACTCAAATTTGACTCAGAATTATCAACACATAATAACTTTAGCTATGATATAGCAATATATAGGGACGTAGCCAGGGTTAGTGCCACCCAGGTTAATGTCAAAATTTTTGCGCCCCCCCCCCACCTTTCCTTCTACGCAACAAATTTCGCATTTGGCCGCCTCTCGATACCAAGAAAAAAAATGGTCGCCCACGTTGGAGCGCCCCACTCCTCCATACCCCTTCCATACACCCCACCTTAACTCCTTCCATGCACCGCTCCCTAAACCCCTTCCATACACCGCTCCCTACACCCCTTCCATACACCCTTCCCCTATACCCACTCCCTACAACACTCCCCCACACCCCTTCCCCACACCCCTCCCCCACCAACAGTGTCTCAGTGACAGTGAACCGGTCAAGATGGCCCTAACAGTGTCTGAGGGACAGCGTAACCAATCCTGATGCCCCCAACAGTGTCTGAGGGACAGTGAACCGGTCATGATGCCTCCAACAGTGTCTGAGGGACATTGAACCGGTCATGATGCTCCCAACAGTGTCTGAGGGACAGCGAACCGGTCATGATGCCTCCAACAGTGTCCGAGGGACATTGAACCGGTCCTGATGCCCCCAACAGTGTCTGAGGGACAGTGAACCGGTCCTGATGCCCCCAACAGTGTCTGAGGGACAGTGAACCGGTCCTGATGCCCCCAACAGTGTCTGAGGGACAGTGAACCGGTCCTGATGCTCCCAACAGTGTCTGAGGGACAGTGAACCGGTCCTGATGCTCCCAACAGTGTCTGAGGGACAGTGAACCGGTCCTGATGCTCCCAACAGTGTCTGAGGGACAGTGAACCGGTCCTGATGCTCCCAACAGTGTCTGAGGGACAGTGAACCGGTCCTGATGCTCCCAACAGTGTCTGAGGGACAGTGAACCGGTCCTGATGCTCCCAACAGTGTCTGAGGGACAGTGAACCGGTCCTGATGCTCCCAACAGTGTCTGAGGGACAGTGAACCGGTCCTGATGCTCCCAACAGTGTCTGAGGGACAGTGAACCGGTCCTGATGCTCCCAACAGTGTCTGAGGGACAGTGAACCGGTCCTGATGCTCCCAACAGTGTCTGAGGGACAGTGAACCGGTCCTGATGCTCCCAACAGTGTCTGAGGGACAGTGAACCGGTCCTGATGCTCCCAACAGTGTCTGAGGGACAGTGAACCGGTCCTGATGCTCCCAACAGTGTCTGAGGGACAGTGAACCGGTCCTGATGCTCCCAACAGTGTCTGAGGGACAGTGAACCGGTCCTGATGCTCCCAACAGTGTCTGAGGGACAGTGAACCGGTCCTGATGCTCCCAACAGTGTCTGAGGGACAGTGAACCGGTCCTGATGCTCCCAACAGTGTCTGAGGGACAGTGAACCGGTCCTGATGCTCCCAACAGTGTCTGAGGGACAGTGAACCGGTCCTGATGCTCCCAACAGTGTCTGAGGGACAGTGAACCGGTCCTGATGCTCCCAACAGTGTCTGAGGGACAGTGAACCGGTCCTGATGCTCCCAACAGTGTCTGAGGGACAGTGAACCGGTCCTGATGCTCCCAACAGTGTCTGAGGGACAGTGAACCGGTCCTGATGCTCCCAACAGTGTCTGAGGGACAGTGAACCGGTCCTGATGCTCCCACCAGTGTCTGAGGGACAGTGAACAGTTCCTGATGGCCCCAACAAAGTCTGAGGGACAGTGAACCGCTCCTGATGGCCCCAAAAGTGTCTGAGGGACAGTGAACCGGTCCTGATGCTCCCAACAGTGTCTGAGGTACAGTGAACCGGTCCTGATGCTCCCAACAGTGTCTGAGGGACAGTGAACCGGTCTTGATGCTCCCAACAGTGTCTGAGGGACAGTGAACCGGTCCTGATCCTCCCAACAGTGTCTGAGGTACAGTGAACCGGTCCTGATGCTCCCAACAGTGTCTGAGGGACAGTGAACCGGTCCTGATGGCCCCAACAGTGTCTGAGGGACAGTGAACCGGTCCTGATACTCTTAACAAAGTCTGAGGGACAGTAAACCGGTCCTGATCACCCCAACAGTTTCTGAGGGACAGTGATCCGCTCCTGATGGCCCCAACAGTGTCTGAGGGACAGTGAACCGGTCCTGATGGCCCCAACAGTGTCTGAGGAACAGTGAACCGATCCTGATTGCCCCAACAGTGTCTGAGGGACAGTGAACCGGTCCTGATGCTCCCAACAGTGTCTGAGGGACAGTGAACCGGTCCTGATGCTCCCAACAGTGTCTGAGGGACAGTGAACCGGTCCTGATGCCCCCAACAGTGTCTGAGGGACAGTGAACCGGTCCTGATGCTCCCAACAGTGTCTGAGGGACAGTGAACCGGTCCTGATGCTCCCAACAGTGTCTGAGGGACAGTGAACCGGTCCTGATGCTCCCAACAGTGTCTGAGGGACAGTGAACCGGTCCTGATGCTCCCAACAGTGTCTGAGGGACAGTGAACCGGTCCTGATGCTCCCAACAGTGTCTGAGGGACAGTGAACCGGTCCTGATGCTCCCAACAGTGTCTGAGGGACAGTGAACCGGTCCTGATGCTCCCAACAGTGTCTGAGGGACAGTGAACCGGTCCTGATGCTCCCAACAGTGTCTGAGGGACAGTGAACCGGTCCTGATGCTCCCAACAGTGTCTGAGGGACAGTGAACCGGTCCTGATGCTCCCAACAGTGTCTGAGGGACAGTGAACCGGTCCTGATGCTCCCAACAGTGTCTGAGGGACAGTGAACCGGTCCTGATGCTCCCAACAGTGTCTGAGGGACAGTGAACCGGTCCTGATGCTCCCAACAGTGTCTGAGGGACAGTGAACCGGTCCTGATGCTCCCAACAGTGTCTGAGGGACAGTGAACCGGTCCTGATGCTCCCAACAGTGTCTGAGGGACAGTGAACCGGTCCTGATGCTCCCAACAGTGTCTGAGGGACAGTGAACCGGTCCTGATGCTCCCAACAGTGTCTGAGGGACAGTGAACCGGTCCTGATGCTCCCAACAGTGTCTGAGGGACAGTGAACCGGTCCTGATGCTCCCAACAGTGTCTGAGGGACAGTGAACCGGTCCTGATGCTCCCAACAGTGTCTGAGGGACAGTGAACCGGTCCTGATGCTCCCAACAGTGTCTGAGGGACAGTGAACCGGTCCTGATGCTCCCAACAGTGTCTGAGGGACAGTGAACCGGTCCTGATGCTCCCAACAGTGTCTGAGGGACAGTGAACCGGTCCTGATGCTCCCAACAGTGTCTGAGGGACAGTGAACCGGTCCTGATGCTCCCAACAGTGTCTGAGGGACAGTGAACCGGTCCTGATGCTCCCAACAGTGTCTGAGGGACAGTGAACCGGTCCTGATGCTCCCAACAGTGTCTGAGGGACAGTGAACCGGTCCTGATGCTCCCAACAGTGTCTGAGGGACAGTGAACCGGTCCTGATGGCCCCAACAGTGTCTGAGGGACAGTGAACCGGTCCTGATGCTCCCAACAAAGTCTGAGGGACAGTGAACCTGTCCTGATGCTCCCAACAGTGTCTGAGGGACAGTAAACCGGTCCTGATGGCCCCAATAGTGTCTGAGGGACAGTGAACCGGTCCTGATGCTCCTAACAGTGTATGAGGGACAGTGAACCGGTCCTGATGCTCCCAACAGTGTCTGAGGGACAGTGAACCGGTCCTGATGCTCCCAACAGTGTCTGAGGGACAGTGAACCGTTCCTGATGGCCCAAACAGTGTCTGAGGGACAGTGAACCGCTCCTGATGGCCCTAACAGTGTCTGAGGGACAGTGAACCGGTCCTGATGCTCCCAACAGTGTCTGAGGGACAGTGAACCGGTCATGATGCTCCCAACAGTGTCTGAGTGACAGTGAACCGGTCCTGATGCTCCCAACAGTGTCTAAGGGACAGTAAACCGGTCCTGATCGCCCCAACAGTGTCTGAGGGACAGTGATCCGCTCCTGATGGCCCCAACAGTGTCTGAGGGACAGTGAACCGGTCCTGATGGCCCCAACAGTGTCTGAGGGACAGTGAACCGGTCCTGATGCTCCCAACAGTGTCTGAGGGACAGTGAACCGGTCCTGATGCTCCCAACAGTGTCTGAGGGACAGTGAACCGGTCCTGATGCTCCCAACAGTGTCTGAGGGACAGTGAACCGGTCCTGATGCTCCCAACAGTGTCTGAGGGACAGTGAACCGGTCCTGATGCTCCCAACAGTGTCTGAGGGACAGTGAACCGGTCCTGATGCTCCCAACAGTGTCTGAGGGACAGTGAACCGGTCCTGATGCTCCCAACAGTGTCTGAGGGACAGTGAACCGGTCCTGATGCTCCCAACAGTGTCTGAGGGACAGTGAACCGGTCCTGATGCTCCCAACAGTGTCTGAGGGACAGTGAACCGGTCCTGATGCTCCCAACAGTGTCTGAGGGACAGTGAACCGGTCCTGATGCTCCCAACAGTGTCTGAGGGACAGTGAACCGGTCCTGATGCTCCCAACAGTGTCTGAGGGACAGTGAACCGGTCCTGATGCTCCCAACAGTGTCTGAGGGACAGTGAACCGGTCCTGATGCTCCCAACAGTGTCTGAGGGACAGTGAACCGGTCCTGATGCTCCCAACAGTGTCTGAGGGACAGTGAACCGGTCCTGATGCTCCCAACAGTGTCTGAGGGACAGTGAACCGGTCCTGATGCTCCCAACAGTGTCTGAGGGACAGTGAACCGGTCCTGATGCTCCCAACAGTGTCTGAGGGACAGTGAACCGGTCCTGATGCTCCCAACAGTGTCTGAGGGACAGTGAACCGGTCCTGATGCTCCCAACAGTGTCTGAGGGACAGTGAACCGGTCCTGATGCTCCCAACAGTGTCTGAGGGACAGTGAACCGGTCCTGATGCTCCCAACAGTGTCTGAGGGACAGTGAACCGGTCCTGATGCTCCCAACAGTGTCTGAGGGACAGTGAACCGGTCCTGATGCTCCCAACAGTGTCTGAGGGACAGTGAACCGGTCCTGATGCTCCCAACAGTGTCTGAGGGACAGTGAACCGGTCCTGATGCTCCCAACAGTGTCTGAGGGACAGTGAACCGGTCCTGATGCTCCCAACAGTGTCTGAGGGACAGTGAACCGGTCCTGATGCTCCCAACAGTGTCTGAGGGACAGTGAACCGGTCCTGATGCTCCCAACAGTGTCTGAGGGACAGTGAACCGGTCCTGATGCCCCCAACAGTGTCTGAGGGACAGTGAACCGGTCCTGATGGCCCCAACAGTGTCTGAGGGACAGTGAACCGGTCCTGATGCTCCCAACAAAGTCTGAGGGACAGTGAACCGGTCCTGATGCTCCCAACAGTGTCTGAGGGACAGTAAACCGGTCCTGATGGCCCCAACAGTGTCTGAGGGACAGTGAACCGGTCCTGATGCTCCCAACAAAGTCTGAGGGACAGTGAACCAGTCCTGATGCTCCCAACAGTGTCTGAGGGACAGTGAACCGGTCCTGATGCTCCAAACAGTGTATGAGGGACAGTGAACCGGTCCTGATGCTCCCAACAGTGTCTGAGGGACAGTGAACCGGTCCTGATGCTCCCAACAGTGTCTGAGGGACAGTGAACCGGTCCTGATGGCCCAAACAGTGTCTGAGGGACAGTGAACCGCTCCTGATGGCCCTAACAGTGTCTGAGGGACAGTGAACCGGTCCTGATGCTCCCAACAGTGTCTGAGGGACAGTGAACCGTTCCTGATGCTCCCAACAGTGTCTGAGTGACAGTGAACCGGTCCTGATGCTCCCAACAGTGTCTAACGGAGAGTAAACCGGTCCTGATCGCCCCAACAGTGTCTGAGGGACAGTGATCCGCTCTTGATGGCCCCAACAGTGTCTGAGGGACAGTGAACCAGTCCTGATGGCCCCAACAGTGTCTGAGGGACAGTGAACCGCTCCTGATGGCCCCAACAGTGTCTGAGGGACAGTGAACCGGTCCTGATGCTCCCAACAGTGTCTGAGGGACAGTGAACCGGTCCTGATGCTCCCAACAGTGTCTGAGGGACAGTGAACCGGTCCTGATGGCCCCAACAGTGTCTGAGGGACAGTGAACCGGTCCTGATGGCCCCAACAGTGTCTGAGGGACAGTGAGCCGGTCATGATGGCCCCAACAGTGTCTGAGGGACAGTGAACCGGTCATGATGGCCCCAACAGTGTCTGAGGGACAGTGAACCGGTCATTATGGCCCCAACAGTGTCTGAGGGACAGTGAACCGGTCATGATGAAAATATTGGAAGACAACTCGTTTGTATGATAATAAATGGTAGTGATGGGAGTGTCATTATTTTAATAAATGGTAGTGATGGGAGTGTCATTATTTTAATAAATGGTAGTGATGGGAGTGTTATTATTTTAATAAATGGTAGTGATGGGAGTGTCATTATTTTAATAAATGGTAGTGATGGGAGTGTCATTATTTTAATAAATGGTAGTGATGGGAGTGTCATTATTTTAATAAATGGTAGTGATGGGAGTGTCATTATTTTAATAAATGGTAGTGATGGGAGTGTCATTATTTTAATAAATGGTAGTGATGGGAGTGTCATTATTTTAATAAATGGTAGTGATGGGAGTGTCATTATTTTAATAAATGGTAGTGATGGGAGTGTCATTATTTTAATAAATGAGACATTAAGGAAGGAAGAATAATTTAATAAATGATATGGTAGTGGTAGAAGAATCAATATTTTAATAAATGATATGGTAGTGGTAGAAGAATCAATATTTTAATAAATGATATATATATTTTTAAATTGGACAATCCTTATTTTAATGAAGATTCAAAGTTGTGTTGCTGATTCTATTCATACACATATTTGTGTTTGACTAAAACAGAATGTAAACCATATTGTGTTTAATAAATATCATTAGAAATTTGTTTAAAGTCTTGTCTACATTATTTATACATGATGAAATCAATATTGAGTGTATCAATACATTATTTTATTGTTTTGTGTAGTCCACTCCCACTGGTAATTATTCAAACTGGTTAGTTTACAAGCTGTTCAATTTAACATCAGCTGGCGTCTCTTGTTAGCAAGGGAGACAACACGAAGAACAGCGTTCAGTTTAAAAATATTCTATTGCGTCCCTTAGAATGATATTTTTTACATCTTGCAAAGCATTATATTTTAAGAAGTTTTGTTCAAATAAAATATCTATTTGATCCAAACAGCTGTCATTTTAATGGCTTAATCTACTTCTTAGTTTGAGGATATTTGCGAGCATTGATGAACTGAAAACTATATCCTTTAATCAATGTAAACTTAAATCAATAGTTACCGGTAGGTTAATAGCTGGAGTTGCTCCTTAGCTCATAAAGATTTGTGAACTTTGATTAACTCAAAAATAAAATATTCAGTCAATGAAAACAGGCGTCATTATTGACGGGTAATATTACTAGTATTTAATAATATTCACGTCTTTAATAAAAAAAACTACAACAACAACATACAAAAAAAAAATTAAACCAGTCCAATTCTCCAGACAAATTAAAGCCAATTTATTGACAGTAAGCACAACAAAAATTGATGCTGACATGTGTTTGCAATGTACATGTACAAAATATTATTGTTTGATGTCATTTGAATAGGGTTGAACAACTCTGTACGTGGCCAGGAACGGTCATCAATGGAGATGCTCCATCTGATTTAGTTTAGCTTCTCAGGGGTTTGAAACAATGGACACCATTCACCCACCTACGGACTCAATGAGGCAACACGCCTCCACATGTTGCTCATGGGCGTGTACATTTGAAAGGTTGTGTCCACATATAGGGCCCATAGATCGGGGCTGTGGTTGTGTCCACATAAAGGGCCCATAGATCGGGGCTGTGGTTTTGTCCACATATAGGTCCAATCGGGGTTTTGGTAAAAGGAAAAGGGGTGGAGGTAATACATAACGTTCTATAAATAGATGCGGGGGTGTGGGGGGGGCCCTTCAAAAGTCACGGTAATAATGGTTTGGGTCGTATTGATAAGTAACATCGTGACGTCACAGGCGCTGGAGATTTGTATCAGACCATTGTGGGGAGGGGGGGGGCAGGGTCTTACTGGGACTAAACTCAATGGGTCTTGAGAAAGTTTTTTGTCTCTTACAATATTAACTCTTTGAAGTATTAACTTACGTTGTCAATGGGTAAAGATCAGACGGGTAAAGATCAGACAGTTCTATAATTGACAAACAGGGTTCATTCACAAACGCATTTGATAATTGGGAATATTATCAACATTTTAAAATGTCAGCAAACGAGATAAGAAAGGCGGTTAATGTCAAGCCTATATGTGTATCAAAGAAACGGTATGGCATAAAAAATATCACTCTTTTTATTAGTTGACCATACATAGGTAATTATGTACTGGATGGTTATTGGATGGCCGAGTGGTCTAAACTGAGTCAATCCAAAGCTAGTGGACTGGAGTTCAATCCACAGTAAATGACAAGAAAATACATAAACAACAGAGATATTACTATTTTACTCATCTAAGAGATGGGACTAGTTAACCATGGATGACACCTCATATAAGCTATAGGACTAAAAAACCATGAATGACAGCTCATTTAAGAGATGGGACTAGCAAACCATGGACGGCAACTCATCTAAGAGAAGGCAAGCTCTGAAATCAAACTCGCATTCCTGAAGGCGGTATGACATTAACGCAATACAAAATCAGACGACTCCTGCGACATATAACGAATAAAGAGCACAGTTAAACACTCACACACACACACTGCTGGTCATCTATTGTTCCTGTTCTGTTTCCAGACTAAGTCTGTCCATTGTATCAAATACGCAAGGACGACAGAGTGAGGCCCAATGGAGGAACTCTATCTCACTTTAAATACTGCTTAAATCAAGGCTACGACTCATGGCGAAAATTGCCTGGGTCATCCTCGCGTGATATGAACGAACTCCATGTTCCGAATGATTTTGAACACTTAAACAAGTCATGTATTTGGTTTGATTCGTTCAAACGATTCAGCCATTAGTAGCTTAAGTTTAAAAAACAAAGAAGGCCCTATCTCATCGGGATTTCCCATTTCTAACTCCTGGTACAAACACAAGTCAAGCAAAAGGAATGGTTCAATGTCTTGAGCGGGACTCTTGGATTGACAAAATAAGATTATGCACAGATTTCAAACACATCTAACAAACGAAACGGAATTATTACGGAATCTTGTTACATTTTTTTTTAAATAACTAAAGCGGCATGAATATATTTTTAAAAAAAAATCTTCTTGTAACAATGAAACAAGGATTGAATTGCTTAAACATAGCAAGCTACAACAAGTAAACAATGTACTGCAACGACAGAATATTAAATTAATTTAAAATTACATATAGATATACTCTACTTATAACCTTTGATTATTTTGTAAAGATAATGTACAAAAAAGTATTGCTGTGTATATAAAAAAAAAACACAATTAAATATTTCTTTACATTATTAGTAAAACAATCTTTATTCCTTCTTTTTTTTCTCAGTGCATTTTTGTTAAAGCCTTTGAATTCGATTAGGCGAGATTGTTGACCTATGCAAGGAATAATAATGTTGAATAATATTTTTTTAAAAGAATAACATTAATGGCACACATACACAGTTGCAGGAAATAATTTCATATTACATTTCTTAATTCATGTCTTATTTTATTTTTCGTTCCCAAAAAAAAACCCCCCCCCCCCAAAAAAAAAAAAAAAATTAAAAAAATAATAATTATTTTTTTAAAATGTTAAACAAATAAGTGTTCTATTTTTAATGTGTTGTTCTCGTAGTTACTCCCCTTGGCTTGTTTCAGGAGCGTCTGTATATCGTCTGCATTGATATACCTCCGATTGTGGTCGTCTGAAATGGAAGAAAATGGATATGGTAGACCTTACGCCTTTTTTTTTAAAATTTAAAAATGTAATCATTATTTTATTTGTGTTCAGACTATGAATGAATGATCTTAACATATCTCTTGATCTCAGCATATACATACGATCTGACATGATTCTGAGATGAAGAGATATTTTTAGAATCACCATTGCCAACTAAGTAGAATCATACTAATGATGAATACCTTTTCTATTTACTACTGCTTTACATTTAGGTTATAAATTGAATCATACTTGTTGTATTGTATCATACTAGTAGTATTGTATCATACTAGTAGTATTGTATCATACTAGTTGTATTGTATCACACTAGTTGTATTGTATCACACTAGTTGTATTGTATCTTACTAGTTGTATTGTATCATACTAGTTGTATTGTATCATACTAGTTGTATTGTATCATATTAGTTGTATTGTATCTTACTAGTTGTATTGTATCTTACTAGTTGTATTGTATCACACTAGTTGTATTGTATCATACTAGTTGTATTGTATCACACTAGTTGTATTGTATCATACTAGTTGTATTGTATCATACTAGTTGTATTGTATCATACTAGTTGTATTGTATCATACTAGTTGTATTGTATCATACTAGTTGTATTGTATCATACTAGTTGTATTGTATCATACTAGTTGTATTGTATCATACTAGTTGTATTGTATCATACTAGTTGTATTGTATCATACTAGTTGTATTGTATCATACTAGTAGTATTGTATCATACTAGTTGTATTGTATCATACTAGTTGTATTGTATCATACTAGTTGTATTGTATCATATTAGTTGTATTGTATCTTACTAGTTGTATTGTATCTTACTAGTTGCATTGTATCACACTAGTTGTATTGTATCATACTAGTTGTATTGTATCACACTAGTTGTATTGTATCACACTAGTTGTATTGTATCACACTCGTTGTATTGTATCATACTAGTTGTATTGTATCATACTAGTTGTATTGTATCATACTAATTGTATTGTATCATACTAGTTGTATTGTATCATACTAGTTGTATTGTATCATACTAGTTGTATTGTATCATACTAGTAGTATTGTATCATACTAGTTGTATTGTATCATACTAGTTGTATTGTATCATACTAGTTGTATTGTATCATATTAGTTGTATTGTATCTTACTAGTTGTATTGTATCTTACTAGTTGTATTGTATCACACTAGTTGTATTGTATCATACTAGTTGTATTGTATCATACTAGTTGTATTGTATCACACTAGTTGTATTGTATCATACTAGTTGTATTGTATCATACTAGTTGTATTGTATCATACTAGTTGTATTGTATCATACTAGTTGTATTGTATCATTCTAGTTGTATTGTATCATACTAGTTGTATTGTATCATACTAGTAGTATTGTATCATACTAGTTGTATTGTATCATACTAGTTGTATTGTATCTTACTAGTTGTATTATATCACACTAGTTGTATTGTATCATACTAGTTGTATTGTTTCATACTAGTTGTATTGTATCTTACTAGTTGTATTGTATCTTACTAGTTGTATTATATCACACTAGTTGTATTGTATCATACTAGTTGTATTGTATCATACTAGTTGTATTGTATCATACTAGTTGTATTGTATCACACTAGTTGTATTGTATCATACTAGTTGTATTGTATCATACTAGTTGTATTGTATCATACTAGTTGTATTGTATCATACTAGTTGTATTGTATCATACTAGTTGTATTGTATCATACTAGTTGTATTGTATCATTCTAGTTGTATTGTATCATACTAGTTGTATTGTATCATACTAGTAGTATTGTATCATACTAGTTGTATTGTATCATACTAGTTGTATTGTATCATACTAGTTGTATTGTATCATACTAGTTGTATCCCACCAAACAGTGGCGGTTGCCATGCGTGAACTTCCCAGCTCCAAAAGTCACGTGGCAAAACATGCATTCACGTCACGCAAATGCTGAATATCATTAGGCGCAATTTTGTGGCGCTTTTGAGCTCAGCATTACAACATTTCACCATTACACCATTTCACCATTACACCTTTTCACCATTTCACCATTTCACCATTACACCATTTCACCATTACACCTTTTCACCATTTCACCATTTCACCATTTCACCATTTCACCATTTCACCATTTCACCATTTCACCATTTCACCTTTTCACCATTTCACCTTTTCACCATTTCACCATTTCACCATTTCACCATTTCACCATTTCACCATTACAATTCTTAAAATTCGATGCTCCAGCATTGCCGGGGCTGTAAGCCTGGGGAGGGGAGGGGAGGGGAGGGTGGGATCCACTCTGAACTATTTATTATTTAAGTAAAGCAAAGAGAGTCCCCCAGTGACGTCACTCATATTGAGCACGTGTTTGACCTACCGCGTTCATGACGTCATTGGTGACTTCCCGGACGATGTCCATGACGAATGTTCGCTGGCCGTTGTTCTCATGTCTCTCCACAAGTCTGTCCCCGTCTTGTCTGATGACACTCTGGGGACAACAGGCACGTTTGTTAGATGTGTCTAGATATCACGAAGGCACCAGAGATTATCATGGTGTAAGATATGGTAGTAAGGGAGTGTTGCTAGTTGTATGAAAACTGAAATATGTAAGACTGATGTTGTGATATTTATCTTAAATGGGTGGTAGGTAGTGACCAAGTGATGTCTGGATGCTTGACCAGATGATGTTTGACCAGATGATGTTGACCAGATGATGTTTGACCAGATGATGTTTGACCAGATGATGTTTGACCAGATGATGTTTGACCAGATGATGTTTGACCAGATGATGTTTGACCAGATGATGTTTGACCAGATGATGTTTGACCAGATGATGTTTGACCAGATGATGTTTGACCAGATGATGTTTGACCAGATGATGTTTGACCAGATGATGATGACCAAATGATGTGAACGGTGAGAACTGAAGTCTGGAAGAGCTGTGGATGTCTGGTTGGATATGGACGGTGAGGTTGATGGATGAGAACTGAAGCCTTGAACAGCTGTGGATGCCTGGTTTGAGATGGTGGTGGTGAAATGAGTTGTTTTGATGGCGACGATGTCTCACTGTATTGACGGAAGTGAAAGATGTCTATGACAATGTGTTTTGGCCCCAGTTGACAACCGTAGCCTACATCACTTATTCCTCCTACAAGTGTTATCTCTATGGACCAATTAACTTGATGCAACGAATGAAAAGCTTCAGTTGGTCATTATAACAAACATCTTAATGCTATATTCGCTATTTGCTCTAAATAAAATAAAAAAATTACTTTTGTAAATGGCCTCCAGATAAAATACCAAATGATAGTCATTTGAAAAGTCTTTATTGGCCTATGATCCAATTGGTCTTCTCATAGAGCTCCATTAAAGTAATCGTTAGAGTCTACGAATGCAAATGGTCAGATTAAAAGTAATTGTCAGGGTCTATTAATTTGGTCTCCTCATATAGCCCCATAAAAATAATTGTTAACGTCTGTGATTACATATGGTCCTATATAAGTAATTGTTAGAGTTTATAATGACATACGGTCCTAGAAAAGTGATTATTCGAGTCTATGATGGCATATGGTCAAATAAAAGTAATTGTTAGAGTCTATGATGACTTATGGTCCAATACAAGTAATTGTTAGAATCTTTGATGACATATGGTCAAATACAAGTAATTTTTAGAGTCTATGATGACATATGGTCAAATAAAAGTAATTGTTAGAGTCTATGATGACATATGGTCAAAAAAAGTAATTGTTAGAGTCTATGATGACATATGGTCAAATAAAAGTAATTGTTAGAGTCTATGATGACATATGGTGAAATAAAAGTAATTGTTAGAGTCTATGATGACATATGGTCAAATAAAAGTAATTGTTAGAGTATATGATGACATATGGTCAAAAAAAGTAATTGTTAGAGTCTATGATGACATATGGTCAAAATAAAAGTAATTGTTAGAGTCTATGATGACATATGGTCAAATAAAAGTAATTGTTAGAGTCTATGATGACATATGATCCAAAAACAAAATTCTTACTTTTAAGGGTGATCCATCTATATTAGTGGAATCGTAAGTTTCTCCTAGCTTGAAGGTGAAGGTCGTATTCTGAGGTACTCCCACAATTCCAACTTGTATGGTCCACGTATCGCCATCTCTTTGGTACGAGAGCTCTGATTGGCTGTTTTCGAAAAAGGCTCTTTGTTCCGGAGAAAGACCTGAAACCACAGAGAATGTCAACTTAAGACAAAGCAATGGATGACAAATGACTTCTAAAACAGCACTCATTATACACAAGGTAAACTAGCACTGATGAAACACAAGGTAAAACAGAACTAAGATACGCCAGGTAAAACAGTACTCATTATACACCTGGAAAAACAGCACCCATGACACGCCAGGTAAAACAGCACTCATGATACAGCAGGTGAAATAGCACTCATGCTACGCCAGGTAAAACAGCACTCATGCTACGCCAGGTAAAACAGCACTCATGACACGCCAGGTAAAACAGCACTCATGATACAGCAGGTGAAATAGCACTCATGCTACGCCAGGTAAAACAGCACTCATGCTACGCCAGGTAAAACAGCACTCATGATACTCCAGGTAAAACAGCACTCATGATACGCCAGGTAAAACAACACTCATGATACGCCAGGTAAAACAGCACTCAAGATACGCCAGGTAAAACAGCACTCATGATACGCCAGGTAAAACAGCACTCATGATACGCCAGGTAAAACAGCACTCATTATACACTAGGAAAAACAGCAAACTTTATACACCAGGTAAACCAGCACTCAGATACGCCAGGTAATCCAGCTTTATATTATAATAAAATGTAGTCAATTACAAATCGCCCCTAACAAATCAAAAGTGGTTTGCCAAAATGTAAAGATTCTTTTAAATGAAAAGGTATTATTACATGAACTAGGCAGCCGTGAGAAAGCTGCTCCTAGACAACCGTTTCGTCCCAGCTTTTCGTCGCGACCGAAAGACCCCTGGGTTGTTGGGAGGGCGGGGTAGTAACGCCACACCATTTCCCGCGGAGTGAAAGCAAACCCATACAAACCTCTGGGAGAGTCGACTGCGAACGCTTTAAACGCAGCGTTTTCGGTTGACCGGGCGTCCCCAAGGCCAGGGGAGAGGTTCCCTGGGTACCACCGCACGTGTGTATGTGTGCCTGGGGGGGGGGCATTAAGAGCTCACGCTCGACGGCCCACCGACACCATTTACCAATGTGACGTATTACATGAACATAGATACAAGTGCTACACCGGGTAAGATAGCTAGTATTTAATAAAAGAGTTAACAGTATTCCCATTTCGTCAAACACCTGTGACACGCCGGGTTTATCAGCTAGTATAAGGAAAAGCCAGATGCCAACAGGTCAGTCATATGGAGGGATGGGTCAACTAACTTGAATGAAACCATCCTTTAGTCCCGGTTCAATATAAAACGCGACTGACCATAAAATGAGTTTTTGAAATCACCATTTTGTTACGTCTTGGACAGAACCACAGAAAGTAAATAGCCAACTATCTCTCGTCATACACAGACAAATGATGCCACATTTATTCAATTGGATGCCTTGGTTCAAAGGCAAGTGTTATGTAAACAAAGAAACAAAATCAAATAAATGAGATCCAACTACAGTAAAAGACCAGTGACAAGGGACCAGTGACAAGAAACCAGTGACAAGAAACCAGTGGCAAGAAACCAGTGACAAGGGACCAGTGGCAAGAGACCAGTGACAAGGGACCAGTGACAAGGGACCAGTGACAAGGTACCAGTGACAAGGGAACAGTGACCAGGGACCAGTGGCAAGAGGTAAAACAGCAAGAGACCAGTGACAAGGCACCTGTGACAAGCGACCACTGACAAGGGACTAGTGACAAGAGACCAGTGACAAGGGACCAGTAACAAGGGACCACTGACACGCGACCACTGACACGCGACCACTGACACGCGACCACTGACAAGGGATCAGTGACAAGGGACCAGTGGCAAGAGACCAGTGACAAGGGACCAGTGACAAGGGACCAGTGACAAGGCACCAGTGACAAGGGACCAGTGACAAGGGACCAGTGGCAAGAGACCAGTGACAAGTGACCAGTGACAAGGGACTACTGACAAGTGACCACTGACAAGAGACCAGTGACAAGGGGCCAGTGACATTTAACGATCTTTATGGTATCGTATCTTCTTCCTCTATATCTTTAGAGCCAACGATCAATGTGTTGATCATATGGCTCCTATATCTTTAGAGCCAACGATCAATGTGTTGATCATCTGGCTCCTATATCTTTAGAGCCAACGATCAATGTGTTGATCATCTGGCTCCTATATCTTTAGAGCCAACGATCAATGTGTTGATCATCTGGCTCCTATATCTTAAGAGCCAACGATCAATGTGTTGATCATCTGGCTCCTATATGTTAAGAGCCAACGATCAATGTGTTGATCATCTGGCTCCTATATATTTAGAGCCAACGATCAATGTGTTGATCATCTGGCTACTATATCTTTAGAGCCAACGATCAATGTGTTGATCATCTGGCTCCTATATCTTAAGAGCCAACGATCAATGTGTTGATCATCTGGCTCCTATATCTTAAGAGCCAACGATCAATGTGTTGATCATCTGGCTCCTATATCTTTAGAGCCAACGATCAATGTGTTGATCATCTGGCTCCTATATCTTAAGAGCCAACGATCAATGTGTTGATCATCTGGCTCCTATATCTTAAGAGCCAACGATCAATGTGTTGATCATCTGGTTCCTATATATCAAGAATAACTACACAGCTCGAGAACACACCAGCCTTACAACACATATTAATCTTTAAACATTCTTCATGACAAGGCGCCCCTCCCCCACGGGTCATGGATCCGCCTCTGTAGCCGAGAACCTTTCTTGGCCGGCTGTTCACTAAGCTAAATATCTTTGGCTAATCTCCCCTGCTCAGGGCAGCTGGTGGGTTAAGTCCCTTGTTTTAATTAAGGAGCTATTACGGGTTTTGGATGTTTTCCGAATCCGCATGGCTCAAGGACATGATCGTCGGCGGTACGCGCCAAAAGGGATGGGGTTTGGGGGAAAACAACCTTCATACATATAAGAGAATGCTACTTATCAAAACGACTCTATTTGGTCGGGAAAATGAGAGCAAGAGACACTGGGAAACATATTTGCTACTTATCCAAACCACTCTATTTGGTCGGGAAAATGAGAGCAAGAGACACTGGGGAAACATATTTGCTACTTATCCAAACGACTCTTTTTGGTCGGGAAAATGAGAGCAAGAGACACTGGGGAAACATATTTGCTACTTATCCAAACCACTCTATTTGGTCGGGAAAATGAGAGCAAGAGACACTGGGAAAACATATTTGCTACTTGTCCAAACGACTCTATTTGGTCGGGAAAATGAGAGCAAGAGACACTGGGAAACATATTTGCTACTTATCCAAACGACTCTATTTGGTCGGGAAAATGAGAGCAGGAGACACTGGGAAACATATTTATATTAAAAAGAGTAACCGGACCCTCTTGTTTACAACAAGGGTTCTTAAACACTTTAATTCCACTGACCCTTTTGCCAGTCATATATGAAGGCTAAGAACTCCTTCTTTCATGCAAACAATGAATTTACAAAGCAATTGCAGTTACCAAATTTATTTATTTTAAACCGAATGTTTAGCCAGACATGGCCTCTGTCAACCGTCGCGATGAATGCACCACCTTCCTGCATGGTTAAACGTCACAAAAAATGTATCTGATTTTTAGTGATGTTTTCTAGGACACTCCCACTTTACCTACGCCAACTCAACGTAACTTCTCATACACCACTGCTTTAGTTAACCCCCTCCCCACTACGCGATGAGGTTGTCTAAATAAGCCAGTCCAGTCTTCTCAGATGGCCACCATCAACTCAAAGTCATTTTAAAAACATTGGAACATTTAGATCCACTCATTAGGGCAGATTCTAGGACTGGGTTTTACTTGAATTTACAAAAAAAATGTGTGTGAGCATTGTGTGAGCATGTGTGTATGTGTGAATTTGTCTGAGTTTGTGTGTGAGTATGTGTGAATGTGTCTGAGTTTGTGTGTGAGTATGTGTGAATGTGTCTGAGTGTGTGTGTGAGTATGTGTGTGAGCATGAGTGTGAGCATTTGTGTGAGCATTTGTGTGAGCATGCGTGTTTGTGTGAGCTTATGTGTAAGTATGTGTGAATTTGTCTGAGTTTGTGTGTGAGTATGTGTGAATTTGTCTGAGTTTGTGTGTGAGCATTTATGTATGAGTATGTGCATGTGTGTTAGCATGTGCATGAGTATGTGTGAGTCTGTGTGTGAGTATGTGTGTGAGTTTGTGTGTGAGTTTGTGTGTGAGTCTGTGTGTGAGTTTGTGTGTGAGTATGTGTGTGAGCAAGCGTGTGATTATGTGTCAGTATGTGTGTGAGTATATGTATGAGTATGTCAGTGAGTATGTGTGTATGTGTTAGTATGTATTGGTATGTACGTGAGTATGTGTCTTAATTTGTGTGAGAATGTGTGTGAGGATGTATGAGTATGTGTGTGTGTTTGTGTGTGATTATGCGTGTGAGTATATGTGAGTATGTGTGTGAGTATGTGTGTGAGTATGTTTTTGAACATGTGTGTGGGTATGTGTGTATGTGTGTGTGTGCATATAAACACTCTCAGTTAATGGCGGTCAGATGAGAGATTTGACTCACCGCTGTCAAGCACACACACTGATAGGCCATCTGAGGTGTTATACAAGAAATGTCAACACAAATGGAGGGTACAGACATATGATACACATAGGATATATGTAGGAAACAGATATTACATACAGAGTGATACATGGTACATAATATAAAATGTTACATACATTATACAAACACATGTTACATACAAACATATTTTACATCATACAGACAGCTGCTGTTACATAACTTCATGACTATACATACTGACAGACATACGAGGTCACAGTGTCAGGCATACAATGTCCTACTGTCATACATGCCAAGTCCGCTGGGACGAGCATATTAACAATGTATGTAACCAAGCAAACCAAGCCTTGGGGTTCTTAAGGCGAAATCTAAAGATTGGCAACTCCTGTGTGAAAGAAAGACCATATAAAGCCTTTATCCGTCCGATTCTAGATTATGCATCTTCAGTCTGGGACCCATTTACCCAGAAGAGCATTGACAGGTTGGAGGCGGTCCAGCGACGAGCAGCACGCTTTGTCCTAAACCGCTACAGGAATACCTCTAGTGTTGGCAGCATGCTAGAAACACTAGGCTGGTCACCATTGGAGAAACGACGACGACAATCCAGGCTCTCCATGATGTACAAGATAAATAATGGGCTGGTCCACTGTTCCAGTATTAAACAGAAACTCGTCCCTCTCCCCCATAGACAGCGACGAGGCCATGACAGGCAATTCAGGCTCATACCAGCAAGAAGCCAGTATAGGAGCTGCTCATTCCTGCCCAAGACAATCAGGGACTGGAACCATCTTTCAAAAGGAACAGTTGAGGCGACAACACTAGACACATTTGTGTCTATTGCCTCAAGCCTTCAAACCCCTAGTGCATAATTTCCTCATCACCACCAGTAACAGAAACATTGCAAATCCCATCTACATGCATAGGAGCCAAAATGATCAATAAATTGATCGTGGGCCCTTAAGATATAGAAGAAGAAGAAGAAGTCCTAAAGTCATAACAGGCCCAACTGTCAGATATACCAGGTCCTACTGTCAGACATACCAGGTCGCAGTGTCAGACATACCAAGTCCAATCGTCAGATATACCAGGTCCTACTGTCAGACCAACCAGGTCCTACTGTCAGACATACCAGGTCCTACCGTCAGAAATACTAGGTCCTAACATCAGATATACCAGGTCCTACTGACAAACATAACAGGTCCTACAGTCAGACATACCAGGTCCTACCGTCAGACATGCTAGGTCCTATCGTCAGATATACCAGGTCCTACTGTCGGACATACTTGGTCCTACTGTCAGACATACCAGGTCCTATCGTCAGATATATCAGGTCCTTCTGTCAGACATAACAGGTCCTACTGTCAGACATTCCAGGTCCTACTGTCAGACATTCCAGGTCCTACTGTCAGGCATATCGTGTACAACAAAGTTCAATTGCAGCTACAATATCCTCTCTCCCTCTTTTCTTCTTCCTATTTAGACCTTAACGTAGTGGCGTATTGAGAGATCCATGTGCACGGGGCGAGCAATGAGATCAACAGGCACTCACCAGGGTAGTCTAGTTTACAAGCCCTTTTCTCCCACTTTTTGTGACATCTTGAGGTTCGAGCACCCTGCTCCCCCCCCCCCAAGAGACGCGCCTCTGCTTTCATGTGTGAGGTATGCCAAGCCTCGAGCCCAAGCCCGGATTGAGTTGTGCCAGGTCTCTAGCCCCAGCCC
>CAXITT010001180.1:76140-98693 GCA_964033795.1 Lymnaea stagnalis | reverse complement strand
AAGGAAAGAGAGATGAATACACTTGGGAAGGAAAGAGAAATGAATACACTGGTGAAGGAAAGAGAGATGAATACACAGGCGAAGGTAAGAGAAATGAATACACAGGTGAAGGAAAGAGAAATGAATACACAGGTGAAGGAAAGAGAGATGAATACACTGGTGAAGGAAAGAGAGATGAATACACTGGTGAAGGAAAGAGAGATGAATACACTGGTGAAGGAAAGAGAAATGAATACACAGGTGAATGAAAAGAGAAATGAATACACAGGTGAAGGAAAGAGAGATGAATACACAGGTGAAGGAAAGAGAGATGAATACACTGGTGAAGGAAACACAGATGAATACACTGGTGAAGGAAAGAGAGATGAATACACTGGTGAAGGAAAGGGAAATGAATACACTGGTGAAGGAAAGAGAAATGAATCCACTGGTGAAGGAAAGACAGATGAATACACTCGGTAAGGAAAGAGAGATGAATACACAGGGGAAGGAAAGAGAGATGAATACACTGGGGAAGGAAAGAGAGATGAATACACTGGTGAAGGAAAGAGAGATGAATACACTGGGGAAGGAAAGAGAGATGAATACACTGGTGAAGGAAAGAGAGATGAATACACTGGTGAAGGAAAGAGAGATGAATACACTGGTGAAGGAAAGAGAGATGAATACACTGGTGAAGGAAAGAGAGATGAATACACTGGTGAAGGAAAGAGAGATGAATACACTGGTGAAGGAAAGAGAGATGAATACACTGGTGAAGGAAAGAGAGATGAATACACTGGTGAAGGAAAGAGAGATGAATACACTGGTGAAGGAAAGAGAGATGAATACACTGGTGAAGGAAAGAGAGATGAATACACTGGTGAAGGAAAGAGAGATGAATACACTGGTGAAGGAAAGAGAGATGAATACACTGGTGAAGGAAAGAGAGATGAATACACTGGTGAAGGAAAGAGAGATGAATACACTGGTGAAGGAAAGAGAGATGAATACACTGGTGAAGGAAAGAGAGATGAATACACTGGTGAAGGAAAGAGAGATGAATACACTGGTGAAGGAAAGAGAGATGAATACACTGGTGAAGGAAAGAGAGATGAATACACTGGTGAAGGAAAGAGAGATGAATACACTGGTGAAGGAAAGAGAGATGAATACACTGGTGAAGGAAAGAGAGATGAATACACTGGTGAAGGAAAGAGAGATGAATACACTGGTGAAGGAAAGAGAGATGAATACACTGGTGAAGGAAAGAGAGATGAATACACTGGTGAAGGAAAGAGAGATGAATACACTGGTGAAGGAAAGAGAGATGAATACACTGGTGAAGGAAAGAGAGATGAATACACTGGTGAAGGAAAGAGAGATGAATACACTGGTGAAGGAAAGAGAGATGAATACACTGGTGAAGGAAAGAGAGATGAATACACTGGTGAAGGAAAGAGAGATGAATACACAGGCGAAGGTAAGAGAAATGAATACACTGGTGAAGGAAAGAGATGAATACACTGGGGAAGGAAAGAGAGATGAATACACTGGTGAAGGAAAGAGAGATGAATACACTGGTGAAGGAAAGAGAGATGAATACACAGGCGAAGGTAAGAGAAATGAATACACTGGTGAAGGAAAGAGATGAATACACTGGGGAAGGAAAGAGAGATGAATACACTGGTGAAGGAAAGAGAGATGAATACACTGGTGAAGGAAAGAGAGATGAATACACAGGCGAAGGTAAGAGAAATGAATACACTGGTGAAGGAAAGAGATGAATACACTGGGGAAGGAAAGAGAGATGAATACACTGGTGAAGGAAAGAGAGATGAATACACTGGTGAAGGAAAGAGAGATGAATACACAGGCGAAGGTAAGAGAAATGAATACACTGGTGAAGGAAAGAGATGAATACACTGGGGAAGGAAAGAGAGATGAATACACTGGGGAAGGAATGAGAGATGAATACACTGGTGAAGGAAAGAGAGATGAATACACTGGGGAAGGAAATAGAGATGAATACACTGGTGAAGGAAAGAGAGATGAATGCACAGGTGAAGGAAAGAGAGATGAATACACTGGGGAAGGAAAGAGAGATGAATACACTGGTGAAGGAAAGAGAGATGAATACACTGGTGAAGGAAAGAGAGATGAATACACTGGGGAAGGAAAGAGAGATGAATACACTCGGTAAGGAAAGAGAGATGAATACACTGGTGAAGGAAAGAGAGATGAATACACTGGGGAAGGAAAGAGAGATGAATACACTCGGTAAGGAAAGAGAGATGAATACACTGGTGAAGGAAAGAGAGATGAATACACTGATGAAGGAAAGAGAGATTAATACACTGGTGAAGGAAAGAGCGATGAATACACTGGTGAAGGAAAGAGAGATGAATACACTGGTGAAGGAAAGAGAGATGAATACACTGGTGAAGGAAAGAGAGATGAATACACTGGTGAAGGAAAGAGAGATGAATACACTGGTGAGGGAAAGAGAAATGAATACACTGGTGAAGGAAAGAGATTTGAATACACTGGTGAAAGAAAGAGAGATGAATACACTGACTTATTAAAGAGAGATGAATACACTGGTGAAGGAAAGAGAGATGAATACACTGGGGAAGGAAAGAGAAATGAATACACAGGTGAAGGAAAGAGAGATGAATACACTGGTGAAGGAAAGAGAGATGAATACACTGGTGAAGGAAAGAGAGATGAATACACAGGTGAAGGAAAGAGAGATGAATACACTGGTGAAGGAAAGAGAGATGAATACACTGGTGAAGGAAAGAGAGATGAATACACTGGTGAAGGAAAGAGAGATGAATACACTGGTGAAGGAAAGAGAGATGAATACACTGGTGAAGGAAAGAGAGATGAATACACTGGTGAAGGAAAGAGAGATGAATACACTGGTGAAGGAAAGAGAGATGAATACACTGGTGAAGGAAAGAGAGATGAATACACTGGTGAAGGAAAGAGAGATGAATACACAGGCGAAGGTAAGAGAAATGAATACACTGGTGAAGGAAAGAGATGAATACACTGGGGAAGGAAAGAGAGATGAATACACTGGTGAAGGAAAGAGAGATGAATACACTGGTGAAGGAAAGAGAGATGAATACACAGGCGAAGGTAAGAGAAATGAATACACTGGTGAAGGAAAGAGATGAATACACTGGGGAAGGAAAGAGAGATGAATACACTGGTGAAGGAAAGAGAGATGAATACACTGGTGAAGGAAAGAGAGATGAATACACAGGCGAAGGTAAGAGAAATGAATACACTGGTGAAGGAAAGAGATGAATACACTGGGGAAGGAAAGAGAGATGAATACACTGGTGAAGGAAAGAGAGATGAATACACTGGTGAAGGAAAGAGAGATGA
Organism: Lymnaea stagnalis; assembly: GCA_964033795.1. Taxonomy (NCBI): domain Eukaryota; kingdom Metazoa; phylum Mollusca; class Gastropoda; family Lymnaeidae; genus Lymnaea; species Lymnaea stagnalis. The sequence continues at coordinate 95,315 of CAXITT010001180.1, read as the reverse complement.
ATACACAGGCGAAGGTAAGAGAAATGAATACACTGGTGAAGGAAAGAGATGAATACACTGGGGAAGGAAAGAGAGATGAATACACTGGGGAAGGAATGAGAGATGAATACACTTGTGAAGGAAAGAGAGATGAATACACTGGTGAAGGAAAGAGAGATGAATACACTGGGGAAGGAATGAGAGGTGAATACACTGGTGAAGGAAAGAGAGATGAATACACTGGTGAAGGAAAGAGAGATGAATACACTGGTGAAGGAAAGAGAGATGAATACACTGGTGAAGGAAAGAGAGTTTAGAAGATTTCCCCCCCCCCTTTTTTTTTTCTTCACGTGGACGGTGAACCATTTTGTCTAACTGCAACTTTTTTTCGTGGAAGGGAGCTGAAAAAATCTTGGTCCACCCCGCGCGTCACTGAGGTAGCTAGGCCACTGGGTGGACATACGTTTTAGATGCATAACAAGGGACTTAATGTGCCAGCTCAAAGCGTAATTCAGGTGTGTACGTTTCAACTAGAGGTTTACCGTAGACCAAGCTCTCATCTTATTAACCCGTTGCTTCCATCACAGTGGCTAAATATGATCACGATTTTAAAAACCGGAAATGTCTCAACATTCTGTTTGCTGATAGAACTGCACGCCGGTCCGCATCGCACCAAATGCGTTCATGGGATTTTGAAAACGTGATCCAGCTTCACTATCTACAGTGTGCCGTGTGCGCCTCTATTATAAATATTTATTCTCCAATTCGTTTTCGACATTGGTTTACATGGTGACGCGTGCATCAGAAGCCGGAGCACATCGGGAAATGTTATCAACTCTTTGTCACGTGACCCGCGTGTGTATATAAACTATTGATAGGCTATCCCCGATTCTTCGGCGCTGATGTTCCAGGATTTAACAAACAGTCAATGTTGAGATCAAGGTCAATTCTGGGTTGTCTCTAAAGGTCAAAGGTCGTGTGGACAACGCTGATGGGAAAATATTGTTTTTGAAAAAGGTCATTTGTCAAAATAAGAACAAATAAAGTCAGAAACTGCCTTCGTGCTTAAAATGCTGTGTTAAAATGTCTTGTCAAATGTCTTGTCAAATGTCTTGTTAAATGTCTTGTTAAATGTCTTGTTAAATGTCTTGTTAAATGTCTTGTTAAATGTCTTGTTAAATGTCTTGTTAAATGTCTTGTTAAATGTCTTGTCAAATGTCTTGTTAAATGTCTTGTTAAATGTCTTGTCAAATGTCTTGTCAAATGTCTTGTTAAATGTCTTGTCAAATGTCTTGTTAAATGTCTTGTCAAATGTCTTGTCAAATGTCTTGTTAAATGTCTTGTCAAATGTCTTGTTAAATGTGCTGTTAAATGTCTTGTTAAATGTCTTGTTAAATGTCTTGTCATGTGTCTTTTCAATGTCTTGTCAATGTCCTGTCATGGCCTTGTCAAATGTCTTGTCAATTAACTTGTACAAATGTCCAGTCAAATGACATGTTCGAGACAAGAATTCCTGTCAATAATGAAAGAGAAAAATGTAACGTGACACATAATCTATGACTCAACACTCAACGCACCTCATCTATCTAACCCAACGCACCTCGTCTATCTAACCCAACGCACCTTATCTATCTAACCCAACGCACCTCATCTATCTAACCCAACGCACCTCGTCTATCTAACCCAACGCACCTTATCTATCTAACCCAACGCATCTCATCTATCTAACCCAACGCACCTCATCTATCTAACCCAACGCACCTCGTCTATCTAACCCAACGCACCTCGTCTATCTAACCCAACGCACCTCATCTATCTAACCCAACGCACCTCGTCTATCTAACCCAACGCACCTCGTCTATCTAACACAACGCACCTCGTCTATCTAACCCAACGCACCTCGTCTATATAACCCAACGCACCTCGTCTATCTAACCCAACGCACCTCGTCTATCTAACCCAACGCACCTCGTCTATCTAACCCAACGCACCTCGCCTATCTAACCCAACGCACCTCGTCTATCTAACCCAACGCACCTCGTCTATCTAACCCAACGCACCTCGTCTATCTAACCCAACGCACCTCGTCTATCTAACCCAACGCACCTCGTCTATCTAACCCAACGCACCTCGTCTATCTAACCCAACGCACCTCGTCTATCTAACCCAACGCACCTCGTCTATCTAACCCAACGCACCTCGTCTATCTAACCCAACGCACCTCGTCTATATAACCCAACGCACCTCGTCTATCTAACCCAACGCACCTCGTCTATCTAACCCAACGCACCTCGCCTATCTAACACAACGTACCTCGTCTATCTAACCCAACCCACCTCGTCTATCTAACCCAACGCACCTCATCCACTCCTACTCAACGCTCCTCATCCACTTTGTTGTTGGGTAGATGTCTGCGTTGCGAGAAGTATGTTTTAGCTATATGTATGGGTTAACAATATGTATGAGTTAACTATATGTATGAGTTAACAAGATGTACGTGTTAGCTAGATGATTGTGTTAGCTAGATGATTGTGTTAGCTAGATGAGTGTGTTGGCTAGATGTTTTTGTTAGCTAGATGATTGTGCTAGCTAGATGATTTGTTAGCTAGATGTATGTGTTAGCTATATGTATGAGGTAGCTAGATGTATAGGTTAGCTAGATGTGTGTGTTAGCTAGATGTATGCCTTAGCTAGTTGTTTGTGTTAGCTAGATGCATGTGTTAGCTAGATGTATGTGTTAGCTAGACTTTTTTGGTTAGCTAGCATTGTGTTAGCTAGACGTATTTTGGTTAGCTAGATGTATAATATGTTAGCTAGACATGTATTGATGTATGTGTTAGCTAGACGTATTTTTCGTATCTAGACCTATATTGGTTAGCTTGATGTATATGTTAGCTAGATGTGTGTGTTAGCTGGATCTTTGTCTTAGCTAGATGTTTGTGTTAGCTAGATGCATGTATTAGCTAGATGTATGTGTTAGCTTGATGTATATGTTAGCTAGATGTATGTGTTAGCTAGATGTATGTTTTAGCTAGATTTTTGTGTTAGCTAGATGCATGTTTTAGCTAGATGTATGTGTTAGTTAGATGAATGTGTTAGCTAGATGTTTATGTTAGCTAGCTGCATGTGTTAGATTGATGTATGTGGGAGCTAGATATTTGTGTTAGCTAGATGTTTGTGTTAGCTAGATGTTTGTGTTAGCTAGATGTTTGTGTTAGCTAGATGTTTGTGTTAGCTAGATGTTTGTGTTAGCTAGATGTTTGTGTTAGCTAGATGTTTGTGTTAGCTAGATGTTTGTGTTAGCTAGATGTTTGTGTTAGCTAGATGTTTGTGTTAGCTAGATGTTTGTGTTAGCTAGATGTTTGTGTTAGCTAGATGTTTGTGTTAGCTAGATGTTTGTGTTAGCTAGATGTTTGTGTTAGCTAGATGTTTGTGTTAGCTAGATGTTTGTGTTAGCTAGATGCATACTTTAAAGTGTTCTATTTCTGAGATTGAAAGATTTGGACATTTGGCGGAAATTAAACTTTTGTTTCAAGGTCAAGTCAGAAAACACAGAGGAGGATTATGGGATGGAACAAAGACCTCCCAGAAATGGTGGTCATTGCCTGGACACGAAGGAGACTTAATCAGGCTGCCACGAGACTCACATCGCACGAGACTCACATCACACGAGACTCACATCATAGGAGATCATCATCCCAAAAGACTAACATCACACGAGCCTCACTTGACTAACATCACACAAAGACTAACATCACACAAAGACTCACATAACACAAAGACTCACATAACACAAAAACTCACATTACACAAAGACTCACATCACACAAAGACTCACATAACACAAAGACTCACATTACACAAAGACTCACATTACACAAAGACTCACATTACACAAAGACTCACATTACACAAAGACTCACATTACACAAAGACTCACATTACACAAAGACTCACATTACACAAAGACTCACATTACACAAAGACTCACATTACACAAAGACTCACATTACACAAAGACTCACATTACACAAAGACTCACATTACACAAAGACTCACATTACACAAAGACTCACATTACACAAAGACTCACATTACACAAAGACTCACATTACACAAAGACTCACATTACACAAAGACTCACATTACACAAAGACTCACATTACACAAAGACTCACATTACACAAAGACTCACATTACACAAAGACTCACATTACACAAAGACTCACATTACACAAAGACTCACATTACACAAAGACTCACATTACACAAAGACTCACATTACACAAAGACTCACATTACACAAAGACTCACATTACACAAAGACTCACATTACACAAAGACTCACATTACACAAAGACTCACATTACACAAAGACTCACATTACACAAAGACTCACATTACACAAAGACTCACATTACACAAAGACTCACATTACACAAAGACTCACATTACACAAAGACTCACATTACACAAAGACTCACATTACACAAAGACTCACATTACACAAAGACTCACATTACACAAAGACTCACATTACACAAAGACTCACATTACACAAAGACTCACATTACACAAAGACTCACATTACACAAAGACTCACATTACACAAAGACTCACATTACACAAAGACTCACATTACACAAAGACTCACATTACACAAAGACTCACATTACACAAAGACTCACATTACACAAAGACTCACATTACACAAAGACTCACATTACACAAAGACTCACATTACACAAAGACTCACATTACACAAAGACTCACATTACACAAAGACTCACATTACACAAAGACTCACATTACACAAAGACTCACATTACACAAAGACTCACATTACACAAAGACTCACATTACACAAAGACTCACATTACACAAAGACTCACATTACACAAAGACTCACATTACACAAAGACTCACATTACACAAAGACTCACATTACACAAAGACTCACATTACACAAAGACTCACATTACACAAAGACTCACATTACACAAAGACTCACATTACACAAAGACTCACATTACACAAAGACTCACATTACACAAAGACTCACATTACACAAAGACTCACATTACACAAAGACTCACATTACACAAAGACTCACATTACACAAAGACTCACATTACACAAAGACTCACATTACACAAAGACTCACATTACACAAAGACTCACATTACACAAAGACTCACATTACACAAAGACTCACATTACACAANGACTCACATCACACAAAGACTCACATCACACAAAGACTCACATCACACAAAGACTCACATCACACAAGGACTCACATCACACAAAGACTCACATCACACAAAGACTCACATCACACAAAGACTCACATAACATGAGACTAACATAAAACGAGACCCAAATGACAAGAGACCCACATGACAAGAGACCCACATGACAAGAGACCCACATGACAAGAGACCCACATGACAAGAGACCCACGTGACAAGAGACCCACGTGACAAGAGACCCACATGACAAGAGACCCACATGACAAGAGACCCACATGACAAGAGACCCACATGACAAGAGACCTGCATGACAAGAGACCCACATGACAAAAGACCCTGGTCTCTCGAGCCACTCACCAACCAACACGTGACGTCTTAGATTGTAATCTCCTAATGGCGGTCTAGGGGCGAGAAAGAGATAACTCCGTCTGACTTTGTTATCTTATGAAGGGAGCTAATCAAAGTGTTTGTTCACATTTTTTTTTCCATGGAGAGATTTAGTTGGGTGCAGTGGCGTAGCTAGGGTTAGTGCCAGCAGGGGCGGGCCAAGATATTTGCCACCCTCCCCCTTTTCACCACCCCCCAACCTGTAGTTGGTCGAAAATGCACCCCCTCCATATAAAGAAAAGTGTCGAGCGGGTCGGACCGCCCCCGCCCCTCCCTCATTGCTACGCCCCTGTGTAGGTGAGGCGTAAGAAGTTGTTTTAGAGATATGTGTAAGAAAACAAATAATTTTTTTTTAATTTTGAAGAAAAAAAAAATTAACTTGGAATAATTTTAATGTTGCCCGAGATTTTAAAAAACAACAACAGATGTTTAAAAAAATTCCCTACCGCTCATAGAATGTTGAATAAGATTCTAGCTACACCGGTCACGTGACCATAGTCACCACAGTGAGCTCAGTGATCACAGTGACCATAGTGAGCCCTATCTCCCTTCCCACCTCCACAGACAGTCCCTGTACCAGGTGCAACCCCCCCCCCCCCCCCCCAAACAGAAATAGGACAATAATTGTTCTGATGGTACCGACCTATTAGCTAATAGGTGAATCTTTGACTAAAAAGGTGGGGGGGGGGGGAGATACAATCCAGGACAGAATACGTGGAGATAATCCTGCCCAGTCAGCGATAGTTCCTAAGATATTTTATTTGTTGATTTATCCTCCTCTCCCAGTTAAGCAACAGGCTTGGCTCCTTAAGAAAAAAAAACAATTCTAAAAATCTCCACTGTCGTTTCGAGCCCAGTATTTACACAAGAAAACCTTTTCCTTCTCGTTTTCCAAGGGGTTTTTCCTTTTCCTTCCGTTTTCCTCCTCTCTCTCTCTCTCGTCGGTGATGTCGTGTTTGTTTAGAATACTTGGCTTTTTAGTTTTGTGTAGCTTTAAAGTAATTTAAGGCAAACGCTGCCCGTCTGCATTGTGAGCAGGAAACTGGTGAGTCTGTCGGGACGGCCCTGGCAGACAAAGTGAAAGACAAAGGCAGGGGGTGGGGGGGTGGGGTGTGGATGTCTGCAAATGAACGTCCCAACGCCAAAAATAAGTATAACGGGGGAAAAAAATATAGTAAAAAATTGAGTAGCAAAAATAATCCTTTCTAACTGAATGAACTCGCATGAGTTCAAACGGTGCACAAGTTAGGAGATCTATTTTTTAAAAATGTCTGTGTGCGAACGTGGTGCGAATAGCTCTCCAGTTGATGACTGCATCTAGGCGCGGCATAACATAAACATATCAATAAAATGGCGCTTACAAATGGCGGATCCGGTAATAAATTAAGTTAAGCTTTCTAATCACATTGAAGATAATTATGATAAGCTGACGTATGCATTTGTGTGGGGTTGCCACCTAGTTATACTAATACTTTGTTACTTGGCTGTCCACTGTGTCTTCCACTCAATACTTTGATTTTATGCCACTGTGCTAAATTTAGACAAACTATTTTCTTAGCGTATACATGGCGTATTTATCTGTGTATAGTTTAGGTCTTAGCGTTTACATAGCGTATTTATCTGTGTATAGTTTGGGTCTTAGCCGGGTACAGTTTCTTACACGCGGATCCAGGGGAGGGTATTTAGAGACAATACCCGGCTGATCAAAGTATGATTCCGGGTGTCACCAAACAAGTTTACTTCTCATTGTCTTGAATTTGCTTCACACAATGAAAAGTACATGTACACAACCAGCAGTGAACACAATAAAAGTACATGTACACAATCAGAAGGGAACACACTTAAAAGTACATGTATACAATTAGTAGTGAACACAATGAAATGTACATGTATAGAACCAGTAGTGAATTTAATGGGTAGTAGTAAAAAGTATATGTATAGAACCAGTAGTGAGCACAATGGGTAATAATAATAGTAATAAAGCTTATTTGAAAATCACGTTTCATCCCAAAAGGCTCGAAGCGCGGTACAAAGTCATCCATATTAAAAGAAAAGAAATTAAAAAATCGATATTTTATCTCATTGAAATACAAAACGCAACATTATAAAAACTTTATACGAGAATACCCATTCTAAGTCTTTCATCTCTTGCAACCATTAACAACACAGGCCACTTTACATTTAGGAGATAAAAGCGGGAAAAGATGGTAGACAAATTCACCCCAACAGGTGCATGCGAAATAGATATGTTTTCAAATCGGTTTTGAAAGACTCCAGTGTCTGGGTGTTTCTGAGAGCGACAGGAAGTGTGTTCCAAATTGTTGGGGCCATCAAATGCGAACGTGCGCCTCCCGTAAGTCTCAAGACGAACACGTGGTGTCGAGAGTTTGCCACCTTCGGATGAGCGGAGTTGTCTATTTGGTACATAAGGCGTCATGAGATAGGACGGCGCCATGTCATGTAAGCAGCGGTAGCACAGAGTTGCAATTTTGTACTCTATGCGACCGCGGACCGGCTGCCACTGCAACTTTCTCAGAAGTGTTTTAGCATGGTCGAATTTGTATTTGCGAAAAACAATGCGAGCCGCATTATTCTGTACTTTTTAATATTTTTCCAGGAGCGTAGCTGGAAGATCCACCATGAGAGCATTGCAATAGTCCATGCGTGATAGCACGAATGCAGACATCAGCCTCTTTGATGCATCAAACGTTAAGAAAGGTCTGATAATAGTGAAAAATACATGTATAGAACAAGACAGTAGTGAACAAAATGGGTAGAAGTGGAAAGTACATGCACAGAACCAGTAGTGAACACCAAGACATAAAAGATGAAGGATTCATAAGACTTACAACTTAATCATATAACCCTAACCCAGCGGTTCTAATAATTTTTAACCCCTCAACCCTTTTATAACATTTGCCATGTTGTGCCGACCCACAAGCAGAATTTTTACATTAGAATTAATAAACATGTGTTTAAAGGGGGGGGGGCAGGGCTATGTTGTAGTTAAACATGTTTGCTACTGCCATTATGATTGGGATTGGAGGGAAGCAGAATCGAGGGCTGGGAAGGGTGAAGGTTTCTGTAGAGGGACTCTGTAAGTCAATCCACAGAAATATTTTGATACATTTACACACCACCTTATTAGAGATGTTTCACACACAGCCAGACACACACACAAAGACACACACACACACATACACAGACACACACCCACACACACGCACACAACAAAAAACATAAAAACAGTAATTGATAAAATATAATACGAATGAGCAAGGCTGACCATAACGCCAAAGAACCGAAGCGATTGAAATGCGTTCGCATTCTTAAAAACAATGATAGTTATTTTCTATTATTTTACGGAAATCAAATAATTTTAAATGCGCAAAAAATATAAAAATATCCGCTTTTATTTTGTTAAATGTTGAAGCATTGTTATTATAAACAACAAATACATTTAAAAGAACAATAAAAGAACTATTTTAAGAATTCTCTCCGCTTTTAAAAGTTATGAATAAAAAATTAATTTAAAAAATATGATGGAAGAATGACACCGTGGTCCCATTTATGGGGAAATCAAACATCTGTTGTTTTTTTATACGTTGTTAATATTGCGAAATAAAATTAAAATTAACTCCTGCTAAATAAACATGCAAATGACGTCATAACTCCAATTGCCTATTTTATCCAAAGTTTCTTTGATTTAATAACCAAATGCAGGAATCAATTTGATCAATAATTAAACTTCTTAGATACACACATATGGAGGGTAGGAAGTAAGGGCGCCGCAGGTAGGGGCAAGTTAGGGCATTTGCCCCCCACCCCCCCGGATTGATTGGATAAAAAAAAATTTAGACCAAAATAGACAAAAAATGTATTAAAGTAAAGAGAAAATAAAGAGAAAGTAACTAAGCTGATGTCCTGTCCGTTCGTTCACCATACAAATACAGTAAATTAAAACTCTATTAAAACATTACTAAAAATTTTTTGCCCCCCCCCCCTGGAAAGTTAATCGATTACTCCCCCCCCCAGAAAGTTTTCTGCGGGCGCCCATGTCTATGGTATTACAGTTGTGAAAAAAGATGTTCCATTACATTCTGACCACGGTAGAATACCAATTAATGGCGTCATCACTACGTGGGTATACTTTATCTAAGTCTAGCCATGAATATTAAATCCCAATAGTTTTACACACGTGAAAATTTAATTTTGAAAAAAGGAGAAGGTTAAGATTTTCTTTCAAAAAATGAATATATATAATAGTTTTTACTTTGCGAAAAGTGAAGTAGCCGTATATTGTTATGAGAATTATAACGTTTCTGTAAACAAAAAGACAAACTCAGCGCTGTTACAGACAGGACAAAGAATGGGAGATTATTCTCTCGATAAAAGAATCATTTGTTTTACGATCTTCCGATAATACAAACAGAAGACAAAGGCAAAAGTGTGGATCAAGTTTAAATCAACATATCAGGGATGGAGAGAGTGTGAGCCAGCGGGTCTCAAAAGGTGAGGACTAGCGGGTCTCAAAAGGTGAGGACTAGCGAGTCTCAAAAGGTGAGGACTAGCGGGTCTCAAATGGTGAGGACTAGCGGGTCTCAAAAGGTGAGGACTAGCGGGTCTCAAATGGTGAGGATTAGCGGGTCTCAAAAGGTAGGGACTTAGGGTCTCAAAAGGTGAGGACTAGCGGGTCTAAAAAGGTGAGGACTATGGTGAGGAGCAGCGGGTCTCAAAAGGTGAGGGCTAGCGGGTCTCAAAAGGTGAGGGCTAGCGGGTCTCAAAAGGTGAGGACTAGCGGGTCTCAAAAGGTGGGGACTAGCGGGTCTCAAAAGGTGAGGACTAGCGGGTCTCAAAAGGTGGGGACTAGCGGGTCTCAAAAAGGTGAGGACTAGCGGGTCTCAACCAGTTGATGACAACCCCCGAATGTATCATTTATTTATTTTTTTTAAATTTTATTTAGCTGTAGTGTAGTAACATTGTAGTAACTATAAGAAACTAGTCCAATCATTGCAGTGAAGTCAGATTGTAGCAACAATAAGAAACTAGTCCAATCATTGTAATGAAGTCAGATTGAAGCAACAATAAGATACTAGTCCAATCATTGTAGTGAAGTCAGATTGTAGTAACAATAAGAAACCAGTTCAATCATTGTTGTGAAGTCAGATTGTAGTAACTATAAGAAACTAGTCCAATCATTGTTGTGAAGTCAGATTGTAGTAAGTATAAGAAACTAGTCAAATCATACTTGTGAAGTCAGATTGTAGTAACTATAAGAAACTAGTCCAATCATAGTAGTGAAGTCAGATTGTAGTAACTATAAGAAACTATTTCAATCATTGTTGTGAGGTCAGATTGTAGTAACTATAAGAAACTAGTCCAATCATAGTAGTGAAGTCAGATTGTAGTAACTATAAGAAACTATTTCAATCATTGTTGTGAAGTCAGATTGTAGTAACTATAAGAAACTAGTCCAATCATATTAGTGAAGTCAGATTGTAGTAACTATAAGAAACTAGTCCAATCATAGTAGTGAAGTCAGATTGTAGTAACTATAAGAAACTACTCCAATCATAGTAGTGAAGTCAGATTGTAGTAACAATCAGAAACTAGTCCAATCATTGTTGTGAAGTCAGATTTTAGTAACAATAAGAAAGTAGTCCAATCCTTTTTGTGAAGTCAGATTGTAGTAACTATAAGAAACTAGTTCGATCATTGTAGTGAAGTCAGATTGTAGTAAAAATAAGAAACTAGTCCAATCATTGTAGTGAAGTCAGATTGTAGTAACAATAAGAAACTAGTTCGATCATTGTAGTGAAGTCAGATTGTAGTAACAATAATAAACTAGATCGATCATTGTAGTGAAGTCAGATTGTAGTAACAATAATAAACTAGATCGATCATTGTAGTGAAGTCAGATTGTAGTAACAATAATAAACTAGATCGATCATTGTAGTGAAGTCAGATTGTAGTAACAATAATAAACTAGATCGATCATTGTAGTGAAGTCAGATTGTAGTAACAATAATAAACTAGATAGATCATCGTTAATAATATTTAAGTTTTAAAATGAAAACTTAAATGAGAAAAAAAAAACATTTTACATCCCCCGCCCCCCCCCCCCACTTTTTTTTTCTTTCTGAAATTCTCTAGCGCCCCCTGACATTTTGTCGGGCAACCCCATTACCAGGACCTCAAACATTGCCACCCAGAAATGTGTTCAAAAGGACTATCAGTATGGAGTATTTCAGTTTACTCTGAGACCTTTTCAGTACACTGTATGTCAACTATAATGTCACATTTTATGCAAGTGCTTCTGGTTCATGTTCATTTTGCTTGTGCACTCTGTAATCTACATTTTTTTTTGCGGGGGGGGGGGGTGGTTTGCATTCGATGTGTCGTTCTTTCAGCACACACACGCACACACACACACATCTATCCTTCAAACCAACCACCCCCAGCTCTCGTACACCATCAGGGGTTGTCTGGAACTAGAGGAAGAAAGATTCATGGCCTTCTAAAAGATTAGTTCCTTGCTGCCGACAAGGAATAATTGGAGATGAAGAAAGATTAAGCCAAATAGAAAGATTAAGCCACATAGAAAGATTAAGCCAAATAGAAAGATTAAGCCAAATAGAAAGATTAAGCCACATAGAAAGATTAAGCCAAATAGAAAGATTAAGCCAAATAGAAAGATTAATCCACACAGAAAGATTAAGCCAAATAGAAAGATTAAGCCAAATAGAAAGATTAAGCCACACAGAAAGATTAAGCCAAATAGAAAGATTAAGCCAAATAGAAAGATTAAGCCAAATAGAAAGATTAAGCCAAATAGAAAGATTAAGCCACATAGAAAGATTAAGCCAAATAGAAAGATTAAGCCAAATAGAAAGATTAAGCCAAATAGAAAGATTAAGCCATATAGAAAGATTAAGCCACACAGAAAGATCAATAGAAAAACTAATGTAATGAAACATTTCCAAGCAGTTTGCATCACTTCGATCGCTACGTTATTTCTCCCACCTTTGAAAATGGAAATAAAAATGTTTAAAAGAGCATTGCGTCATTCGGTAAAATTTAAGTATTACTCTCTAACTCATGTAGCTTAGCTTTCAATGACCTGGCAAATAGTGTAAGGGTGGGTTAAGGAGAGGATAAGTACAACTCTCTAACTCATGCAGCTTAACTTTCAATGACCTGGCAAATAGTGTAAGGGTGGGTTAAGGAGAGGATAAGTAGAACTCTCTAACTCATGTAGCTTAACTTTGAAAAATCTGGCACATAGTGTAGGAGTGGGTGGGGAAAGGAACAAAATGTAGAATGGGTGTATGCAGTGGCGCAGCTAAGGTAGGCCTCACAGGGGCGTAGCTACGGTAGGCCTCACAGGGGCAGATCAAGATTCTTTTATTGTCACGCCCCCCCCCCCACCCACACACTCACAAATCCGCAGATGGCAAAGAATTCTGTCCATCAGGCGGCAATATTAAGAAAAATGTGCCACCTGTTTGCGGACCACCCTCACCCCCCACCCCCCTTTTCCTACGCCACTGATTGTACGTCGATGTTAGGGTTGGTTATCTGAGAACAATCCAATGGTTTGTGTTCGTGGAAATGAAGGTAAAACAACAAATATTACCGAAGTGATTCATGCCAGCCGGCTTGCAGCGCCATGTCAACAGTTCGTTATCGCATGTGTTCGCGTGCCGGATACAAACAACGGACGTGCGTTAGCATTATTTCATGCAAGGGTGCGATACGGAGGTCGGGGTGAGGACACATTCAGTGCAGACACTTTGTATAGGAGGTCGGGGTGAGGACACATTAAGTGCAGACACTTTGTATAGGAGGTCGGGGTGAGGACACATTAAGTGCAGACACTTTGTATAGGAGGTCGGGGTGAGGACACATTAAGTGCAGACACTTTGTATAGGAGGTCGGGGTGAGGACACATTAAGTGCAGACACTTTGTATAGGAGGTCGGGGTGAGGACACATTAAGTGCAGACACTTTGTATAGGAGGTCGGGGTGAGGACACATTAAGTGCAGACACTTTGTATAGGAGGTCGGGGTGAGGACACATTAAGTGCAGACACTTTGTATAGGAGGTCGGGGTGAGGACACATTAAGTGCAGACACTTTGTATAGGAGGTCGGGGTGAGGACACATTAAGTGCAGACACTTTGTATAGGAGGTCGGGGTGAGGACACATTAAGTGCAGACACTTTGTATAGGAGGTCGGGGTGAGGACACATTAAGTGCAGACACTTTGTATAGGAGGTCGGGGTGAGGACACATTAAGTGCAGACACTTTGTATAGGAGGTCGGGGTGAGGACACATTAAGTGCAGACACTTTGTATAGGAGGTCGGGGTGAGGACACATTAAGTGCAGACACTTTGTATAGGAGGTCGGGGTGAGGACACATTAAGTGCAGACACTTTGTATAGGAGGTCGGGGTGAGGACACATTAAGTGCAGACACTTTGTATAGGAGGTCGGGGTGAGGACACATTAAGTGCAGACACTTTGTATAGGAGGTCGGGGTGAGGACACATTAAGTGCAGACACTTTGTATAGGAGGTCGGGGTGAGGACACATTAAGTGCAGACACTTTGTATAGGAGGTCGGGGTGAGGACACATTAAGTGCAGACACTTTGTATAGGAGGTCGGGGTGAGGACACATTAAGTGCAGACACTTTGTATAGGAGGTCGGGGTGAGGACACATTAAGTGCAGACACTTTGTATAGGAGGTCGGGGTGAGGACACATTAAGTGCAGACACTTTGTATAGGAGGTCGGGGTGAGGACACATTAAGTGCAGACACTTTGTATAGGAGGTCGGGGTGAGGACACATTAAGTGCAGACACTTTGTATAGGAGGTCGGGGTGAGGACACATTAAGTGCAGACACTTTGTATAGGAGGTCGGGGTGAGGACACATTAAGTGCAGACACTTTGTATAGGAGGTCGGGGTGAGGACACATTAAGTGCAGACACTTTGTATAGGAGGTCGGGGTGAGGACACATTAAGTGCAGACACTTTGTATAGGAGGTCGGGGTGAGGACACATTAAGTGCAGACACTTTGTATAGGAGGTCGGGGTGAGGACACATTAAGTGCAGACACTTTGTATAGGAGGTCGGGGTGAGGACACATTAAGTGCAGACACTTTGTATAGGAGGTCGGGGTGAGGACACATTAAGTGCAGACACTTTGTATAGGAGGTCNGTAATGGAGCCTGGTAATGGAGCCACGTAATTGAGCGACGTAATGGAGCCATGTAATGGAGCCACGTAATTGAGCCACGTAATGGAGCCATGTAATGGAGCCACGTAATTGAGCCACGTAATGGAGCCATGTAATGGAGCCACGTAATGGAGCCATGTAATGGAGCCATGTAATGGAGCCATGTAATGGAGCCATGTAATGGAGCCATGTAATGGAGCCACGTAATGGAGCCATGTAATGGAGCCATGTAATGGAGCCATGTAATGGAGCAATGTAATGGAGCCACGTAATGGAGCCATGTAATGGAGCCATGTAATGGAGCCATGTAATGGAGCCACGTAATGGAGCCATGTAATGGAGCCATGTAAAGGAGCCATTTAAATGAGCCATGTAATAAAGTCATGTAAAGGAGACATGTAACGGGGCCATGTAATGGTACCACGTAATGGAGTCATGTAATGCAACCATGTAATGGTACTATATAACAGATCTACGTATTTGAGCTACGTAATGGAGCCTTGACATGGAGCCATGTCTTCTAAACAACTTAACTCCCTTTTCACTCCCCATAATTATGGCGTTATTACGCTATACACAAAACGTGTACCAGTGCGTACGTAAGTACACTTTGTTACTGACATATTCAGAATTGTTATTTTAATGTACAACTTTCATTTATAAAGGGTTAAAAAAAATATTAAAAGAAACAGGATTCATTTGAAATTTCGAAATTCTCAAGATTTACGAGCAAAATGGAAACCGTACAGTTGATGACAAGCGCATTGTGTGTGTGGTGTGTGTGTGTGTGTGTGTGGTGTGTGTGTGTGTGTAATTTGGTGTCATGTGCAGGAGTGTGTAGTTCGTTGGTGATTTGTTGTAGAAATGTAGAGGAAGATTTTTCTAAGCCAAGAACGCTCATGTGCGTGCCAGTGGAGATGACGCTCATGTGTGGTGCCAGTGGAGATGACGCTCATGTGTGGTGCCAGTGGAGATGACGCTCATGTGTGGTGCCAGTGGAGATGACGCTCATGTGTGGTGCCAGTGGAGATGACGCTCATGTGTGGTGCCAGTGGAGATGACGCTCATGTGTGGTGCCAGTGGAGATGACGCTCATGTGTGGTGCCAGTGGAGATGACGCTCATGTGTGGTGCCAGTGGAGATGACGCTCATGTGTGGTGCCAGTGGAGATGACGCTCATGTGTGGTGCCAGTGGAGATGACGCTCATGTGTGGTGCCAGTGGAGATGACGCTCATGTGTGGTGCCAGTGGAGATGACGCTCATGTGTGGTGCCAGTGGAGATGACGCTCATGTGTAGTGCCAGTGGAGATGACGCTCATGTGTGGTGCCAGTGGAGATGACGCTCATGTGTGGTGCCAGTGGAGATGCATGTTATGATATGCGTTCAAAGTTACTTTGTGGGAAAGTCATGGGGGTCTCAAACCTAGCTTCGATACACTATTAATCATTCAAGGGATACCTTAGTTTCTCCTAAACTGTTTTAGGTTCGAGATCCCAACACACCCCTGATCAGAGCCCAGTGAATCTCATACATACCCAATCATAGGGCCCAACGTAGGACACCTGCCATGCAAATAACCCGGAAGATTTCTTTGTACACAGTGCGAGGACCGCTTTTATTTTTTAAAAAAATACAGCCCCCCCCACCCCCCACTGTTTGAGCTTCGTGCATACCACAGCCACGGAGTCTCAAACTGCAGAGCCATCAGCTTCGTGCTAACATTTAATATTTTTTTAAATTTTATACCTTAACCAAGTCCAGGTAACCAGTGTGTCAGAATTTAATACCGATTTAGGCAAAGAGCCCATTTGGAACGGAAATTCTTAAACACGACCCCCTCATGGGTCAGTCATGGAACTCCTTACATACAGCTACCTGGGGCATTGTTTGAGAGCCCCGACATACCATATCTAGGGGCCCAGACAGTATGCTAATGGCTAGCAGACGGAGCTATACGTGAATGCTATTATCACATCGGTCCACATGTATCGGCCCAGACGTCTGCCAGTGGGGTGGCAGGTTAATGGGTGCGATGTGTGGATTTAGATAGGATAAATGGGATATTGAATTTAGATCTGAATGCCGATGGGATTACATCGATAATAGGTGTGCTGTATGGTTTAGGATGGAATTTAGGATAGTGATGTTAGGAATGGGTGGGATTGGTGTTCTGTTAGACTTGGGGGGGATTGGTGTTCTGTTAGACTTGGGTGGGATTGGTGTTCTGTTAGACTTGGGTGGGATTGGTGTTCTGTTAAACTGGGTGGGATTGGTGTTCTGTTAGACTTGGGTGGGATTGGTGTTCTGTTAGACTTTGGTGGGATTGGTATTCTGTTAGACTTGGGTGGGATTGGTGTTCTGTTAGACTTGGGTGTGATTCTGTTAATGTCAATCATGAAATCTATGGTAATGTCACCAATTAAGTCATGATTATAATGCCAGCTCTAAGCTTCTCGTGTCGTTATTTTTCAAAGCTGTCTAATATCATTCCCAGAACTCCCAAACAGCTCAAAGAACTCTTCAAGAGCACAAAGATCTGCATTGATGGTTAGTATCATTCCCAACCCCCCAACAGTTCCAAGATCTGCATTGTTGCAGTTATACAGTGTGATATTGTTTTTACAACTACCGGTAATGACAACTGTCAACAATGTGGTTATGTATGCGCGCGCGCGTGTGTGTGTGTGTGTGGGGGGGGGGGGGTAATAATTATAAGAATTCAATCGCGGCCAGAAGTAAAAACTCGCTGCGGAGGTGATTTATCTTCTAAAGGGAGGTTATTAAAACTGTGAATGGGAGGCAATCATTGCATCAAGAAAGGGCTTCAGTTAGAATCGTAATGGGCAAATGCTGTTGTGTCTCACTATGCACGACCCCACGAGTGGTGCAGATTCTAACCTCCACGGGATTAGTGCCGTGATACTTCCGTTGTGCAATGACAAACTGTCCTCAGAACACTATAGCGTAGCCAGAGTCTGACTTTAATTAATTTGTGCATGCGTCTGTGTCTGCTATCAACTTTAACTACAACCGATCTTAAATCAGAATTCATGGGGGGGGGGGGGGGGGGGGNNNNGGGGGGGGGGGGGGCGGTGGATACTAAAGTGCTTCTAAAGACATCGCTTGGCCGCCATTCACAGTAAGTGAACAAATCATCCTTCAAGTCACACGTCAATGTGTTCTCCTTACAATGTCAAGGCCAGGAGTGTACCTTTCTTAATCTTGTTTAAGTTTACGCCTTTGTATACCTGTTGGCGACCTGGGGTCTTGATGGTGATGGTTCATGAAGTCCCCCCCTCATCCCCACCTTCTACAGCTTGTCACGTGACACGTAG
Organism: Lymnaea stagnalis; assembly: GCA_964033795.1. NCBI lineage: Eukaryota > Metazoa > Mollusca > Gastropoda > Lymnaeidae > Lymnaea > Lymnaea stagnalis. The sequence goes on along the minus strand of CAXITT010001180.1, from coordinate 77,115 downwards.
TGGCTCGATGACGTCACAATCCCCATCTCGACCTGATCACCGGATATGACGGGTTGTCCGTATGACGTCACAATGTCACCATGACCTGATTGCCGCCGTTGTCCATAAAGGAAGTCAGCAGGATAATAATCATTTTATTTCCACAGCACGTGTCCACGTGTGGATTTTTGCCTCCCCACCACCCGCCCCCACCCCCTGGGGCTTGCGGACGTCCGCTGGCGCATGGGATTGCGATATGCCAGGAAGTAATCTAACTGATGGTAGAGAGCAAAGAGTCCCTAGTCTGAGACATACTGCAGGGTGGTGGCTGTTGATTTTTGAGATTAGTTAATTCAGCATTCCTTCAACATTACCTCTGCTTCATCCAACATTCTTTCAACATTACCTCTGTTTCATCCAACATTCTTTCAACATTACCTCTGTTTCATCCAACATTCTTTCAACATTACCTCTGTTTCATCCAACATTCTTTCAGCATTACCTCTGTTTCATCAACATTATATAACATTTTCTCAAATTAATGAAACATTATATCACGTCAATCTAACATTATATCTAGTTAAACCAACATTATGTCTAGATAATCTAACATTATATCTCGTTAAACCAACATTTTGTCTAGATAATCTAACATTATATCTAGTTAAACCACCATTATGTCTAGATAATCTAACATTATATCTAGTTAGATCCCCTAATTAACAATACTGTTCAATAAATTTTATTTATGGCACCGACAGACCCACCCCTCCTTACAATGTTAAAGTCCACCATTGCAATCACCTGTCTTCTTTTCTTCATCATGCCCAGCTATGGCGTATTGATCAAGGGGTCAGCGCCCCCCCCCCACCCACCGAAATCAACATAACTCCCCACAACTTACCCCGCATCACCACCACAACCTGATATTATCGAGTAACGTGTGTTACTTGCGATACCCACCCTCACACCATAAGCCCCCCCCCCCCCCCCCCC
>CAXITT010001180.1:56741-75137 GCA_964033795.1 Lymnaea stagnalis | reverse complement strand
AGAGAGAGAGAGAGAAAGAGAGAGAGAGAGAGAGAGAGAGAGAGAGAGAGAGAGAGAGAGAGAGAGAGAGAGAGAGAAAGAGAGAGAGAGAGAGAGAGAGAGAGAGAGAGAGGCAGAAAGTGAGAATTGGCCAACACGATCAAAAGAGTGAGTACGATATTTGACATGACGTAAATTAAGGGATGTTTGTCCGTGCAACCTTGACCTGTATAAACATTGACCTCTATAAACATTGACCTCTATAGGCATTGACCTCTGGATTGACCTGGAGGATCTCCAGGCTTTAAGTATATTAAAAATTGTAAATATTCGGCTTAGAAGAAGGAAGCCTTCCACAATACATGTACAAAACATAAATATTATAAATTGATTTCAACTACGGCTCAATGTCTCCGACTTGGTCAACAGTGGCGTAGAAAGGGGGGGGGACGGTACTCACCACGCGGCACTTTTTCCCTTTATTATTGAGGGGCGGCCATATCGGATAACTGCAGAGGGTGGTTTTTTCGAAAAGGGGGAGGGAAGCGGCTAAAAACTCACCCCCCTCCCCGGGCGTCGCCAACCCTAGCTACGCCACCAGGTGGTTCCCGATCTTTGAGAGTAAATTCAAGATAGGTGACACCTCTACGTTGCTAGACGAATCCAAGTTAGGTAGCCAGAATCAGGGTAATGGGTGGCCTCCATCAGGGTAATGGGTGGCCTCCATCAGGGTAATGGGTGGCCTCCATCAGGGTAATGGGTGGCCTCCATAAGGGTAATGGGTGGCCTCCATCAGGGTAATGGGTGGCTTCCATCAGGGTAATGGGTGGCAAAAGTAAAATTTCTGACGAGCCCAAATTAGAGCCAACTACTCGTTACTGTTATAGTTATAGCGTCATGACGAATCTTTAAATAAACGACTAGCACATGCCTTTAACAAATAGACTAGGACAACCATTTAACAAACAGACTAGCACAAACATTTAACAAATAGACTAGCACAACCATTTAACAAGCAGACTAGCACAAAGATTTAACAAATAGATTAACAAAAACCTTTTACAAATAGAAAAGCACACACATTTAACAAACAGACTAGCACAAACATTTAACAAACATACTAGCACAAACATTTAACAAATAGACAAGCATAAACAGTTAAGAAACATACTAGCACAAACATTTAACAAAAAGACTAGCACACAAACATTTGACAAACATACTAGCACAAACATTTGACAAACATACTAGCACAAACCTTTTAAAAAGTTAACATGTAACTAGTCTTGTTCAGTAGTTCATCGTTTTGCCTCAACCATTTCTACAGTTCAGGGACAAGATAACTTTCTATAATATAATCGGAAATATACCTTCTCTCATACTATCAGAAATATACCTTTCAATCTTGTTATCAGGAATATACCTTTCTATTCAATTTATCAAAAATATACCCTTCTATTTTGTTTTAGCAGAAATATACCTTTCTATCAAATTATCGGATACATACCGTGTATCACTTGTGACAAAAGAAGTCAACATTGACAAGCACTTATCACCCGGGGAATTCCTTTCACAGCTTTGACCTTTGACCTAATCTTCCGTGTACATCACTAGCTCTTTGCCCCCGTGTTAAACCTTTTTCAATTTTTTTTACCCTTAACCAACTTCTGAATTTTTTGGAGCCCTGACTCATCTTAATCTCTGCTTAAGACATCGCCTGAGAACTTCATTCGGAATCATTAACTCATCATCGCCGATGTAATTTGAGAACCTCTGGTAGAAATCAAACATCTCCCAAACACACCACGTCATTAAACAAATGTCATTGTTGGTTTTCCCCAAATCTGCATTTCTTTACTGTATCTCGAGTTCATAAGTTTAGAACCCCCGGTTGGTTCGACTCCTGACTTGTCTTAGACTCCGTTGTTGAAACAAAACTATCCATTTCAGACCCCCGACCCACCCCTCACTCCACCTGGGCCGCGTCCCCACCCTTCAGCGCCGCGGGGCAAATGTTCCCCAGACCGCGATGCTGCTTGTTGTTCCGAGCGTCTAGCACTCGATGTGATTATGTCCTTAGTTGCAAGCCGGTGCGTACATTGTAACTCACAGGGGCGACTGCGCGCTCTGGAAATAAAAAAAAAATTGAACATGTGCACATGTCAGGTCATGCACATCTAGTGGGTTGATCACCTGGGTTTGATACGGGGGGGGGAGGGGGGTTGTAGGTTCCCAGGGGCGGTGAATTAGATATGATGACGTCAAAAATGATAGCTGTGGTGGGACTATCTGAAAAAAGAATCTTCATTTGATATACGAAACACAATGCTGGGGAAAATGTCCGACTATTGGTGGCACGCTGGAACATATTTAAATAATACCGCAAGGAGAATATCTGGCAGTCTTACGCCCAGTAGAAGTAAGCCCAGAATATCTGGCAGTCTTACGCCTAGTAGAAGTAAGCCCAGAATATCTGGCAGTCTTACGCCTAGTAGAAGTAAGTCCAGAACATCTGGTAGTCTTACTCCTAGTAGAAGTTAGTCCAGAATATCTGGCAGTCTTACGCCTAGTAGAAGTAAGCCCAGAATATCTGGCAGTCTTACGCCTAGTAGAAGTAAGCCCAGAATATCTGGCAGCCTTTCGTCTAGTAGAAGTGAGCCCAGAATATCTGACAGTCTTACGTCTAGTAGAAGTGAGTCCAGAATATCTGGCAGTCTTACGTCTAGTAGAAGTAAGTCCAGAATATCTGGCAGTCTTACGTCTAGTAGAAGTAAGCCCAAATTGCTGGGAGTCTCACATGATTCCCTTATTATTGAAACTTAAGCTGTTGGCGTTTGTTAATGGTGCTGTTATTCTTGTTGTTGGTGCTGTCGGTGTTGTAGTTGTTTTTTTTTTTGTTGTTGGTGTTGGTGGTGAGGTTGTTGTTGGTGTTGTTGTTGGTGTTTGATTTTGAAAAAATCTAAATTAAAATAATTCTCTCTTCCCCCTCCCCCCACCCTCCCCCAAGTAAGTAACTTTTCTGATATAACTGAACGTGTGTTGTGTTACAAAATTAAATGTTGAATGGCATACAATCGACGAAGATTGATACATTTGTCATCATTAAGATGATACATTTGTCATCATTAAGATGATATATTTGTCATCAATAAGATTGATATATGTGTCATCATTAAGATGAATTCAAGTCATTTCTTTTAACATCCACCCAAATCTGTGGCGCTACAGTCCATGTCGCGCTTTGGCCTGCCTCACCACTTCCTTCCACTCAGACCTAACTAATGCCTTTCTTTTCCATGCTTGGACTTTCAGTTGCTGTAGATCTTTTTCTACATCATCTCTCCACCTAAGCCTAGGTCTGCCTTTGAGCCTTTTTCCTCTGGGGTATTGGTGATGTACCCTCTTCGTTCCTCTGACATTTGGCATTCTCTCTAGGTGTCCTGCCCAGCGTGTCAATACCTCTCGCTGTCTTCTTGGATTCCGCAATGTTATACGGTTGTAACATACACAAACACGTGCATACCATTATGCGGACACACACACAGTTACACACAGTTACACACATACATAATATTATATATAATATATATCATGCAATGTTGTAAATTCGATGTCTGCTTCACTTGCTGTTTGTCCATTGGGCGAGACACCGACCAATCGTTGCCCGCCCAAATGAGTCATGTGATCCATTCATTGCGCCTCGCGCTGCAACAATAGAAACTCCCATAATCCATTAGCAGCTGGGGATCATCAAGGTCAGTTCATACAATGCCAACTACTTTGTGACGGGAAAAAAGACAGACTACTTTGACTTGAGACATCGGACCCGTGAGCTCGGACACACGCCCTGGGACATGTACTCGGACACATGTGGTTGGACACACGCACTGGGAAATATAAACTCGGACACACACTGGGACATATAAACTCGGACACACTCACTGGGACATATGTACTCGGACACATGTGCTTGGACACACGCACTGGGACATATAAACTCGGACACACACACTGGGACATATGTACTCGGACACATGTGCTTGGACACACGCACTGGGAAATATAAACTCGGACACACACTGGGACATATAAACTCGGACACACTCACTGGGACATATGTACTCGGACACATGTGCTTGGACACACGCACTGGGACATATAAACTCGGACACACTCACTGGGACATATGTACTCGGACACATGTGCTTGGACACACGCACTGGGACAGATAAACTCGGAACCACGCACTGGGACAAATGTATAAGGACACATCATCCAATTTTCTTATGTTTTCATCTACCCCCCGAACCCCTATTAATACTTTCAATAATTCGATTCAATTCACGTGGGGTTGTACAATTGTCACGTCGGTATAGAGCTCAGATCACATCTCTAAACTTGTGGAGCAACGCTCCGTTGTATTAGAACATCGTTTCCCCGAATAATGGGGAAAGGTCATTCTAAGCGTGTATGATGTAAGGTAATTCTAACCATGTATGGAGTAAGTTCATTCTAAGCGTGTATAAAGCAAGGCCATTCTAAGCGTGTATTAGTAAGGTCATTCTAAGCGTGTATAAAGCCAGGCCATTCTAAGCGTGTATAAAGCAAGGCCATTCTAAGCGTGTATAAGTAAGGTCATTCTAAGCGTGTATAAAGCAAGGTCATTTTAAGCGTGTATGAGTAAGGTCATTCTAAGCGTGTATAAAGCCAGGCCATTCTAAGCGTGTATGAGTAAGGTCATTCTAAGCGTGTATAAAGCAAGGTCATTCTAAGCGTGTATAAAGCAAGGTCATTCTAAGCGTGTATGAGTAAGGTCATTCTAAGCGTGTATGAAGTAAGGCCATTCTAAGCGTGTATGAGTAAGGTCATTCTAAGCGTGTATAAAGCAAGGCCATTCTAAGAGTGTATAAAGTAAGGTCATTCTAAGCGTGTATGAAGTAAGGCCATTCCAAGCGTGTATGAGTAAGGTCATTCTAAGCGTGTATGAGTAAGGTCATTCTAAGCGTGTATGAAGTAAGGTCATTCTAAGCGTGTATGGGGTAAGGTCATTCTAAGCCTGTATAAAGCAAGGCCATACTATGCGTGTATGAGTAAGGTCATTCTAAGCGTCTAAGAGTAAGGTCATTCTAAGAGTTTATGGAGTAAGGTCATTCTAAGCTTGTATGGAGTAAGGTCATTCTAAGCGTCTCTGCACCTGTAACTCTCGCACTAGAAAGGTTTGTACTTAACTCTCTGGTTTAAAATGGCGAGTATTGGGGACTGGCTAGACTGCATTTAGGTCTGGGTGAGGAGAAAAAAAAATCTAACACGTCACTTGGTCCCTTCTCTAGGTACAGCTACAATTGTGACATACCCACTTGGTCCCTTCTCTAGGTACAGCTACAATTGTGACATACCACTTGGTCCCTTCTCTAGGTACAGCTACAATTGTGACATACCCACTTGGTCCCTTCTCTAGGTACAGCTACAATTGTGACATACCCACTTGGTCCCTTCTCTAGGTACAGCTACAATTGTGACATACACACTTGGTCCCTTCTCTAGGTACAGCTACAATTGTGACATACACACTTGGTGCCTTCTCTAGGTACACCTACAATTGTGACATACCCACTTGGTCCCGTCCCTGGGTACACCTACAATAGGAACACCTACAATAGGAACACCTACAATAGGAACACCTACAATAAGAACACCTACAATAGGAACACCTACAATAGGAACACCTACAATAGGAACACCTACAACAGGTCCACCTTCGATTGTATCATCAAACATTCAGATAAGTGTTCAACTTTTCGATGACATCAGAGTAAATTATTCCCATAACACGGCACGTGAGTCTAATCAGATTGGCTCAGGCAAAAACCTGTTGGCTCAGACGAGAACCTGTTGGCTCAGAAAATAACCTGTTGGCTCAGTTAAATACTGGAGTCTAGTCAGATTGGCTTAGACAAGAGTCTGTTGGCTCATACAAGAACCTGTTGGCTCAGACAAGAACCTGTTGGCTCAGACAAGAACCTGTTGGCTCAAAGAAGAACCTGTTGGCTCAGACAAGGGACTGTTGGCTCAGACAAGAACCTCTTGGCTCAAATAAGAACATGTTGCCTCAGACAAGAGCCTGTTGGCTCAGTTAAATACTGGCACAGGGGTCAATGGAGTATAAAGAGGAAACACATGGGGGCGGGTGGTCCTTCCTGGGCACCCTTACTGTTCTTTTAGGAGCAGCATTTAATGGTTTTTGTTCGTTGAAGTGTGGGAGAGGCAAAGCTTTGCCCGCCTCAGTTGCCCTTACCCTGGCTACGCCACTGACAAGGGTTCTCTTGAGCAAACAACAATTGTGAGGTCATTAGAGATGTCTAAAAATTTCTGGGGATAGTAACTATTCTATATTTAGATGTTACTCTATCATAGTATATAGACCCGGTCAGTGCAAGGCCGTCTCGTGACTTCTGGAGCACCAAAGTGATCAACTATAATGGGCATGGTACTACGATTGCCCATACGCAGACCACACGGATGACCATAATTAAAATCCTAAACAAGATCTCGTAAAAGACACTTGCCTCCATGGAGAACTCTTAATGAACTCAACACCTGTGAACTCAACACCTGTGAACTCAACACCTGTGAACTCAGGCATAAACCCATGTTTGTCACTGTCTTAGCACTGCTCAAATGAAGTAATAAACCCATGTTTGTCATTGTCTTAGCACTGCTCAAATGAAGTAATAAACCCATGTTTGTCACTGTCTTAGCACTGCTCAAATGAAGTAATAAACCCATGTTTGTCATTGTCTTAGCACTGCTCAAATGAAGTAATAAACCCATGTTTGTCACTGTCTTAGCACTGCTCAAATGAAGTAACAAACCCATGTTTGTCACTGTCTTAGCACTGCTCAAATGAAGTAATAAACCCATGTTTGTCACTGTCTTAGCACTGCTCAAATGAAGTAATAAACCCATGTTTGTCACTGTCTTAGCACTGCTCAAATGAAGTAATAAACCCATGTTTGTCATTTTCTTAGCACTGCTCAAATGAAGTAATAAACCCATGTTTGTCATTGTCTTAGCACTGCTCAAATGAAGTAATAAACCCATGTTTGTCATTGTCTTAGCACTGCTCAAATGAAGTAATAAACCCATGTTTGTCATTGTCTTAGCACTGCTCAAATGAAGTAATAAACCCATGTTTGTCACTGTCTTAGCACTGCTCAAATGAAGTAATAAACCCATGTTTGTCACTGTCTTAGCACTGCTCAAATGAAGTACTCAACCCATGTTTGTCATTGTCTTAGCACCGCTTCACTAAAACCACAAACCCCCGTTTGTCTGCCCCAAGGAGTCGCCATTGAGGCTTGTAATTACGAGTTGAAATCAATCAATGCCAGCGATCAATCACCCGTGAAATATTTGCCCTCGCTCCCGTTTCGCTGCAGCCTCGCTGAGTGACGTCCACGCGGTGAGCCCCAGGGGTGAACACATACAGAGCCATTCAGTGAAGTGGCTCACGTGGCGGGATGGACGTGCTCATTCCTCACCAACTGTCAGAGTTTTCAATGACAATTTCGCACCGGTGCATTGTGGGGGGAGGCAAATGGCACCCTTTTCAATTAGGCTTGACTAGCAAGTTTTACCCGTGCTCGACTACGGGGCGTGGTGGGGTGAGAAATGGCACCCTTTCCAATTAGGCTTGACGAGCAAGTTATACCCGTGCTCGACTACGGGGCGTGGTGGGGTGAGAAATGGCACCCTTTCAATTAGGCTTGACTAGCAAGGTTTACCCGTGCTCGACTACGGGGNAGCAAGTTTTACCCGTGCTCGACTACGGGGCGGGGTGGGGGGAGAAATGGCACCCTTTCCAATTAGGCTTGACGAGCAAGTTATACCCGTGCTCGACTACGGGGCGTGGTGGGGTGAGAAATGGCACCCTTTCAATTAGGCTGGACTAGCAAGTTTTACCCATGCTCGACTACGGGGGCGTGGTGGGGTGAGAAATGGCACCCTTTTCAAATAGGCTTGACTATCAAGTTTACCCGTGCTTTACTACGGGGCGTGGTGGGGTGGGAAATGGCACCCTTTTCAATTAGGCTGGGCTGGAAAGTTTACCCGTGCTCTACTACGGGGTGTGGTGGGGTAGGGGGCGTGGGAGGATGACCTTTAATTTATGAATGAAAGGAAATGTGCATTTTTTATACAAACACCATTGAATTGAGTCCGTGATAGACCATACACAGGAGAGGGCTGTTACGGCAGGGGCAATATGGACGTTGTAGATGGGGTAATCGTGCATACGGGAGCCTCACATCATCGTCATAGTGTTCCAGTTTTCTCCATCTTGTGACAGAATAGATCCCGATCTCTTTTATCCTGATCCCGAGGGTTACCCCGATCTCGTTGGGCTCCCCATCCTGTCAGTATCCCAATACCGGTGGGCTCCCCATCCTGTCAGTATCCCAATACCGGTGGGCTCCCCATCCTGTCAGTATCCCAATACCGGTTATCCCGATCCCGGTGGGGGCCCATTTTATGGTGGGATCAGGTTGCCCGGTGGGATCCTCTTCTAACATGGGATCCCGTTTCCAGATAGGATCCCGATCCCGGTTTCATTCCGTTACACGAGGGATCGCGTTACGGCTGGGTTCCAGTTTTACGGCTGGGTTCCAGTTTTACTGCTGGGTTCCAGTTCCAGTTTTACTGCTGGGTTCCAGTTTTACGGCTGGATCTCGTTCCCATATTAGGATCCTGTTCCTCGGTGGGATCATGTTTCCAATGGGATTTTGTTCCCGGTATGATTATGAAAGGAATATTTAGAGAAAATCCCCAGGAAAGCATAGAAATGAATAGAGCTATATTGACATCCCATTAGATATCCCCGTAAAGCAATATAGAACTTTCTGGAACATTCTAGTTTAGATTTAATGTACTCGAAACGTAAAAAGAAAAGACTTTTTGTACGTATTTATTTTTTTTAATACGAAAAATTATACAACTAAATGCAGAAGTACAAGTATAATACATTTAAGTTGAACGATTGACCCCCCTCGGTGGCCCACTTCAAAATTGTACCGACTTCGTATTGCCTGAGATTGGGAGGGGGGGGGTGCCTATAAAAATCACTCAGATAAATAATAATGTTAAAATGTAAAAGGTGTCCCATTAAAATACTTGTACAAAATGCCATCGATAAAGGTTTTTGAAATGATCGAACCTACTGGACCATTCTAGATCGGCCCTGAAATGTATTGGATGTTATTAATTTTAAATACGCCAATATTTCAATGCAGACAATGAAGGGTGATGATTCCAGGCTAGACTTAGAGCTATACATTCACATAGTGTGGTCTAAATAAGCCTATTGGTATTTGTTTAACTTATATAAGGAAAAATGAAATAAGGCCCCCCGGCCCCAGAGACATGGATAGTATACCATTCGGTATTTAAATATATGGACAATCAAGTGTATGTTACTAACTTAAGTCAAGATCCATATATTTATGTAAGATTATTTGTTGGTCATTTTATTTATGAAGCTCATATAAGAGGGAAAAAAAACGAATTCAGGGCTCCCGGCTCAAAGGGAATCTTATATAAAGTTCATGAACCTTCAAGAGTTCATTCCGAAGAATGATGGATATATGTGCCAAGCTTGGTCAAGATCCACCAATCTATGTGGAAACGTATGCGGAACAAATTTACCAACAAATCCACAAACAAACATATTTTAACTTACATTCACACACACACACAAACACACACACACACACACACACACACACACATATATATATATATATATATATATATATATATATATATATATATATATATACACACATACATATATATATATATATATATATATATATATATATATATATATATATATATATATATATATATTTATTTATAAATATAATACATAATATATTTGTATATAGATATATATAAATAAATTCACTTGGCTCTCAATCAAATATTAAAATGTGATCCTTTTTAAAAAAGATATCTTGTCAGTTGGTGTCGGGNACACACACACACACACACACACACACACACACACACACACACACACACACACATATATATATATATATATATATATATATATATATATATATATATAAATACACATACATATACATACATATATATATATATATATATATATGTAAAACTATGTAAAAATTGAATGTTTCCTTTGAGTAAACTTTTTAAAAGCGTCATAATTAGTAACTAAATTGCCAACACCGTGGCCGTTGAACAAACTCATTGACGTTAAATTAAGAACATTTGCTCACTGACATTAATGAATGCATATTTATAAACGCTGTAGGTGACAGAAATCAGTGCCCAAAAATTTAGAACCCCTGTAGTTGGCCGACTGCAGACATATCCCATCTTTCCACCGGGTCGCCGCCCATGACAAAAGACATCGCGCATGACGATTCATCTCATGTGTCGCGTGTAGGCCTCCCCTCGCACCAGGTAACAAATCTTTGAACAGCTCTGACACGTGTGACCGGGAGCGTTAGCCGCCAAGAGCCATTTGTTTCGCCTGATGAAAAATGCCTGAATAACAGAACTAATTTTTTGTTAAAACGAGCCTCGCTGTGTGAGGCGTGTCCCGTCCAGAGGAAGTGGTGCACCGAGCCCCGCTGTGTGAGGCGTGTCCCGTCCTCAGGAAGTGGTGCACCGAGCCTCGCTGTGTGAGGCGTGTCCCGTCCTCAGGAAGTGGTGCACCGAGCCTCGCTGTGTGAGGCGTNGGAAGTGGTGCACCGAGCCTTGCTGTGTGAGGCGTGTCCCGTCCTCAGGAAGTGGTGAACCGAGCCTCGCTGTGTGAGGCGTATCCCGTCCAGAGGAAGTGGTGCACCGAGCCTCGCTGTGTGAGGCGTGTCCCGTCCTCAGGAAGTGGTGCACCGAGCCTCGCTGTGTGAGGCATGTCCCGTCCTCAGGAAGTGGTGCACCGAGCCTCGCTGTGTGAGGCGTGTCCCGTCCTCAAGAAGTTGTGCACCGAGAATCGCTGTGTGAGGCGTGTCCCGTCCTCAAGAAGTGGTGCACCGAGCATCATTGTGTCAGGCGTGTCCCATCCTCAAGAAGTGGTGCACCGAGCATCGCTGTGTGAGGCGTGTCCCGTCCTCAAGAAGTGGTGCACCGAGCATCGCTGTGTGAGGCGTGTCCCATCCTCAGGAAGTGGTGCACCGAGCCTCGCTGTGTTAGGCGGGTCCCGTCCAGAGGAAGTGGTGCACAAACGTAGCAGATGTGTGTCGTATCAAGTAGGACTATTTTTAAACATAGCGAAAATGAAGTTTTAATAAAATTCATTTGAAGTTAAAAAGATCAAAGTGTCTCTACGTGAGTGCAAGTCTGATTAATGACGGCCTGGGACTCAGCCCCTACTCCAAGACTCTGTCATACCCCCAAGTCTGAGACTCTGTCACTCGCCCGCGTCTGAGATACTGTCATCCCCATAGCCTTAGAAACTGTCACGTCCGCTGGTCTGAGATACCGCCACGTCCCCTAGTCTGAGACTCTCTCACGTCCCCTAGTCTGAGATACTGCCACGTCCCCTAGTCTGAGACTCTGTCACGTCCCCTAGTCTGAAATACTGCCACGTCCCCTAGTCTGAGATACTGCCACGTCCCCTAGTCTGAGATACTGCCACGTCCCCTAGTCTGAGACTCTGTCACGTCCCCTAGTCTGAAATACTGCCACGTCCCCTAGTCTGAGAAACTGCCACGTCCCCTAGTCTGAGAAACTGTCAAAGCCCCCTAGTCTGAGACACTGTCAAAGCCCCCTAGTCTGAGAAACCTTCAAAGCCCCCAAGCCTTGGCTTATGAAACTGATAAACAATGCCACTTAAAATTCGCTTCATTGGCATCGCCTCACCGGCTGATTAAAGTTATTAAAGTTGATGTCCTGTGTTGGAGAGTTTCAGGGGAGGTAAGGAGAAGAAAACCTTTGAAGTTTTCATTCAGTCTGGGCGAGTTATCCGAGCTTTCGTTTTTCAGGTTAAGTAGCGCTCAGTGTGGCAACGATCCTAAAGCTTGTTGATTTACTGGTTTTTTTAAAGACTTAAGAAAATATGGCCATAGGGACTTTATTTCCATTTATTGTGACAAGAGAGACTATATTTCCTGTCATTGTGACAAGAGAGACTATATTTCCTATCATTTTCACAAGAGAGACTATATTTCCTGTCATTGTGACAAGAGAGACTATATTTCCTGTCATTGTGACAAGAGAGACTATATTTCCTGTCATTGTGAAAAAAGAGACTATATTTCCTGTCATTGTGACAAAAGAGCCTATATTTCCTGTCATTGTGATAAAAGAGACTATATTTCCTGTCATTGTGACAAAAGAGACTATATTTCCTGTCATTGTGACAAAAGAGACTATATTTCCTGTCATTGTGACAAAAGAGACTATATTTCCTGTCATTGTGACAAAAGAGACTATATTTCCTGTCATTGTGACAAAAGAGACTATATTTCCTGTCATTGTGACAAAAGAGACTATATTTCCTGTCATTGTGACAAAAGAAACTATATTTCCTTTCATTGTGACAAGAGAGACTATATTCCCTATCATTTCGACAAGAGAGACTATATTTCCTGTCATTGTGACAAAAGAGACTATATTTCCTGTCATTGTGACAAAAGAGACTATATTTCCTGTCATTGTGACAAAAGAGACTATATTTCCTTTCATTTCGACAAGAGAGACTATATTTCCTATCATTTCGACAAGAGAGACTATATTTCCTATCATTTCGACAAGAGAGACTATATTTCCTGTCATTGTGACAAAAGAGACTATATTTCCTGTCATTGTGACAAAAGAGACTATATTTCCTGTCATTGTGACAAAAGAGACTATATTTCCTGTCACTATGACATAACAAGACTCAAGCTGTATTAACCATGCCAAAACGCATCAGATTTAAATGTTTGTAAAGTAGAGGGGTGGGGTGAAGAGGGAAAGAGAGAGAGAGGGAGAAGGAAAAAATCTGGTTGAAAAAACTTCCTGAACTGTGGGCTAAAAGGGAACATAATCTATGTTTAGACGCTTAGAGTTCTCTCCCCTAGACTATTATTGTTGCTTCGGGGGTGAGTTTGACATTGCCAGGAATTTCGGGTTGGGGAAATTTCTGACATTAGTAACCTTGCCTGGATGGCGTTTGTGGATATGTTTGCCAGACAGTGTTGTAGGTCACTGGGAGAACAGTCGATACATAAAAAACATCGGTAACAGATTATGATTATGTGCACTGTGTGGCATTTATTTGGGTGATGTTTTTATCATACATGCATATTCATGTCTAAATATAGAAATATGTGTAAAAGCTCGTGGGGATATCTTAGAAAGAAATTATTATTTTTAAATTGTTAGGACCAGAGATGTTTCATTAAATAATGATACAGGCGTCACAGAGCAAAAATTATGTAAATTAAATTTAAGTTTGAAAATGCTTTTCAAATCATTTTTTTTACATTTCTCATTTGTTCGTGTGTTTCTTTCTTTCTGTCCGGGTGTGTGGCAAAATCTTAGAGCGGCTAATTGACCCACTTCCTGTCAATCGATCGAGCTAAAACTTGACATATAGACTAGTTTCCAATAACAACACATAGCCGACAATCCCCCCCCCCGTACACAACCCCCCAACAACAAACCCCCAAGGGGAAGAGTTATTTCGGGCAATGTCATCATTTGAAAGATAACCTTAGTGTGTGGGCGTGGTGTGTCTGTACTAGACCCATGCATATAACAGATTACTTTAGTGTGTGGGCGTGGTGTGTCTGTACTAGACCCATGCATATAACATATGACCTTAGTGTGGTGGTTTGGTGTTTCTGTACTAGACCCATGCATATAACAGATTACCTTAGTTATGTGGGCGTGGTTTTTTTGTACTAGACCCATGCATGTAACAAATTACCTTAGTGTGTGGACGTGGTGTGTCTGTACTAGACCCATGCATATAACAGATTACCTTAGTGTGGGGGTGTTGTGTGTCTGTACTAGACCCATGCATACAACAGATTAACTTAGTGTGGGGGTGTGGTGTGTCTGTACTAGACCCATACATATAACAGATGACCTTAGTGTGGGGGTGTGGTGTGTCTGTACTAGACCCATGCATATAACAGATGACCTTAGTGTGGTGGTGTGGTGTGTCTGTACTAGACCCATGCATATAACAGATGACCTTAGTGTGGGGGTGTGGTGTGTCTGTACTAGACCCATGCATATAACAGATGACCTTAGTGTGATGGTGTGGTGTGTCTGTACTAGACCCATGCATATAACAGATGACCTTAGTGTGGTGGTGTGGTGTGTCTGTACTAGACCCATGCATATAACAGATGACCTTATTGTGGTGGTGTGGTGTGTCTGTACTAGACCCATGCATATAACAGATGACCTTAGTGTGATAGTGTGGTGTGTCTGTACTAGACTCATGCATATAACAGATGACCTTAGTGTGGTGGTGTGGTGTGTCTGTACTAGACCCATGCATATAACAGATGACCTTAGTGTGATGGTGTGGTGTGTCTGTACTAGACCCATACATATAACAGATGACCTTAGTGTGGTGGTGTGGTGTGTCTGTACTAGACTCATGCATATAACAGATGACCTTAGTGTGGTGGTGTGGTGTGTCTGTACTAGACCCATGCATATAACAGATGACCTTAGTGTGATGGTGTGATGTGTCTGTACTAGACCCATACATATAACAGATGACCTTAGTGTGGTGGTGTGGTGTGCCTGTACTAGACCCATGCATATAACAGATTACCTTAGTGTGTGGGTGTGGTGAGTCTGTTCTAGACCCATGCATATAACAGATGACCTTATTGTGGTGGTGTGGTGTGTCTGTACTAGACTCATGCATATAACAGATTACCTTAGTGTGGTGGTGTGGTGTGTCTGTACTAGACTCATGCATATAACAGATGACCTTAGTGTGGTGGTGTGGGTGCGGTAACGAGATTTTCTGGAAATTAGTGCTAACAAAACATCTCTCAATCTACAATAGCGCTACTTCCGGTTTATGTCCTTCTTCTACAAATTAAGGGCCCTCGATCCGAAATTTGCACTCCTCCTTTTGTTTCAAACACACGTTTTTTCCCAGCCCTTTTCCAGTTAGAAAGAATAAATAATCAAGCAATCATAGGACAGAACAGTGTATGCTTGAGAGACAGATTAGTTGGTGTACTCATACCAAGCTCGCGCTTAAATCTGCAGGAGACCCCTGCACGTGCATAACGTTAAGATGTTTGTCTCAGGTGGGCCTTCGTTTTACGGGATAAAACAGGAGTGTGTGACCAGGAGTAAATGGCAAGGATAATGTGGCCAGGAGTGTGTGGCCAGGAATGTGTGGCTAGGATAATGTGGCCAGGAGTGTGTGGCAAGGAATATGTGGCCAGGAGAATGTGGCCAGGAGTATATGGCAAGGAGAATGTGGCCAGGAGTGTGTGGCAAGGAGTATGTGGCCAGGAGTATATGGCCAGGAGAATGTGGCCAGGATTATGTATCCTGAAGTATTTGACAAGTAGTATGCGGCCAGGAGAATATGACCAGGAGTATGTGGCTAGGAGAATGTGGCCAGGAGTAGGTGTTCAGGAGTATGTTGCCATGAGTATGTGGCCAGGAGTATGTTGCCATGAGTATGTGGCCAGGAGTATGTGGCCAGGAGTATGTGGCAAGGAGTATGTGGCCAGGAGTATGTGGCAAGGAGTATTTGGCCAGGATTGGCCGATTGGAAATACGTTTATTTTCCAAGTAATCATTCATCTACTTTGATATGTATATGTTTATGTATATGTTTCTATTCTTCTATTTTCCTTCTATATCGTCGTCATTCATTGCATGTTATCAGCCCCCCCCCCCGCCCCCCACACACACACAAACGCAACCAGATTTTCTTTCTGAGTCTTTTAACAATCAAACAAATTATTTTAGGCGTACAACTCATCTTCTAGTGTTTCAACATTAACAAAATACACAATACAGATTTCATTCCAAGTCTACGTAAAAATAAACTCAAATTAGATTATGTATTGTGTACATAAACCTAACGTGAATTACTTTATGTACACTGACTTCAGGCGTACACGATCTGTCAATGATGTCTTACGATTTTCGTACAAAGATTTGAGTTTAAACTGCTTCATGCGCGAGGTAGCCAAGCACAATTTGGTAGCCACATACAATTAGGCAGCAAAATAGAAGAAGCTAGCATAATACAATAAGGTAGCAAAATCCAATAAGGTAGCAAAATACAATTAGGTAGACAATTGTAATTGTTAAGGCAGCAATAAAACAATTTTCGGATACGTTTTCCAGTTATTATCGTCTGCTCAAGGGTGCCCTAAAGAAACATCGTTCTACACTTTTCAGGGCCAGTTATTATCGTCTGCTCAAGGGTGCCCTAAAGAAACATCGTTCTACACTTTTCAGGGCCAGTTATTATCGTCTGCTCAAGGGTGCCCTAAAGAAACATCGTTCTACACTTTTCAGGGCCAGTTATTATCGTCTGCTCAAGGGTGCCCTAAAGAAACATCGTTCTACACTTTTCAGGGCCAGTTATTATCGTCTGCTCAAGGGTGCCCTAAAGAAACATCGTTCTACACTTTTCAGGGCCAGTTATTATCGTCTGCTCAAGGGTGCCCTAAAGAAACATCGTTCTACACTTTTCAGGGCCAGTTATTATCGTCTGCTCAAGGGTGCCCTAAAGAAACATCGTTCTACACTTTTCAGGGCCAGTTATTATCGTCTGCTCAAGGGTGCCCTAAAGAAACATCGTTCTACACTTTTCAGGGCCAGTTATTATCGTCTGCTCAAGGGTGCCCTAAAGAAACATCGTTCTACACTTTTCAGGGCCAGTTATTATCGTCTGCTCAAGGGTGCCCTAAAGAAACATCGTTCTACACTTTTCAGGGCCAGTTATTATCGTCTGCTCAAGGGTGCCCTAAAGAAACATCGTTCTACACTTTTCAGGGCCAGTTATTATCGTCTGCTCAAGGGTGCCCTAAAAAAACATCGTTCTACACTTTTCAGGGCCAGTTATTATCGTCTGCTCAAGGGTGCCTTAAAAAACATCGTTCTACACTTTTCAGGGCCAGTTATTATCGTCTGCTCAAGGGTGCCCTAAAGAAACATCGTTCTACACTTTTCAGGGCCAGTTATTATCGTCTGCTCAAGGGTGCCCTAAAGAAACATCGTTCTACACTTTTCAGGGCCAGTTATTATCGTCTGCTCAAGGGTGCCTTAAAAAAACATCGTTCTACACTTTTCAGGGCCAGTTATTATCGTCTGCTCAAGGGTGCCTTAAAAAACATCGTTCTACACTTTTCAGGGCCAGTTATTATCGTCTGCTCAAGGGTGCCTTAAAAAACATCGTTCTACACTTTTCAGGGCCAGTTATTATCGTCTGCTCAAGGGTGCCTTCAAAAAACATCGTTCTACACTTTTCAGGGCCAGTTATTATCGTCTGCTCAAGGGTGCCTTAAAAAACATCGTTCTACACTTTTCAGGGCCAGTTATTATCGTCTGCTCAAGGGTGCCCTAAAGAAACATCGTTCTACACTTTTCAGGGCCAGTTATTATCGTCTGCTCAAGGGTGCCCTAAAGAAACATCGTTCTACACTTTTCAGGGCCAGTTATTATCGTCTGCTCAAGGGTGCCCTAAAGAAACATCGTTCTACACTTTTCAGGGCCAGTTATTATCGTCTGCTCAAGGGTGCCCTAAAGAAACATCGTTCTACACTTTTCAGGGCCAGTTATTATCGTCTGCTCAAGGGTGCCCTAAAGAAACATCGTTCTACACTTTTCAGGGCCAGTTATTATCGTCTGCTCAAGGGTGCCCTAAAGAAACATCGTTCTACACTTTTCAGGGCCAGTTATTATCGTCTGCTCAAGGGTGCCCTAAAGAAACATCGTTCTACACTTTTCAGGGCCAGTTATTATCGTCTGCTCAAGGGTGCCCTAAAGAAACATCGTTCTACACTTTTCAGGGCCAGTTATTATCGTCTGCTCAAGGGTGCCCTAAAGAAACATCGTTCTACACTTTTCAGGGCCAGTTATTATCGTCTGCTCAAGGGTGCCCTAAAGAAACATCGTTCTACACTTTTCAGGGCCAGTTATTATCGTCTGCTCAAGGGTGCCCTAAAGAAACATCGTTCTACACTTTTCAGGGCCAGTTATTATCGTCTGCTCAAGGGTGCCCTAAAGAAACATCGTTCTACACTTTTCAGGGCCAGTTATTATCGTCTGCTCAAGGGTGCCCTAAAGAAACATCGTTCTACACTTTTCAGGGCCAGTTATTATCGTCTGCTCAAGGGTGCCCTAAAGAAACATCGTTCTACACTTTTCAGGGCCAGTTATTATCGTCTGCTCAAGGGTGCC
>CAXITT010001180.1:41021-56228 GCA_964033795.1 Lymnaea stagnalis | reverse complement strand
CAACACAATATACCAGTGATTCTCAACACAATATACCAGTGATTCTCAACACAATATACCAGTGATTCTCAACACAATATACCAGTGATTCTCAACACAATATACCAGTGATTCTCAACACAATATACCAGTGATTCTCAACACAATATACCAGTGATTCCCAACACAATATACCAGCGATTCTCAACATAATATACCAGTTATTCTCAACACAATATACCAGCGATTCTCAACACATTATACCAGTGATTCTCAACACAATATACCAGTGATTCCCAACACAATATACCAGCGATTCTCAACACAATATACCAGTTATTCTCAACACAATATACCAGCGATTCTCAACACATTATACCAGTGATTCTCAACACAATATACCAGCGATTCTCAACACAATATACCAGTTATTCTCAACACAATATACCAGTGATTCCCAACACAATATACCAGCGATTCTCAACACAATATACCAGTGATTCCCAACACAATATACCAGCGATTCTCAACACAATATACCAGTGATTCTCAACACAATATACCAGTGATTCTCAACACAATATACCAGTGATTCTCAACACAATATACCAGCGATTCTCAACACAATATACCAGTGATTCCCAACACAATATACCAGCGATTCTCAACACAATATACCAGTGATTCTCAACACAATATACCAGTGATTCCCAACACAATATACCAGCGATTCTCAACACAATATACCAGTGATTCTCAACACAATATACCAGTGATTCTCAACACAATATACCAGTGATTCCCAACACAATATACCAGCGATTCTCAACACAATATACCAGTTATTCTCAACACAATATACCAGCGATTCTCAACACATTATACCAGTGATTCTCAACACAATATACCAGTTATTCTCAACACAATATACCAGCTATTCTCAAGACTAAAATATATACCAGCGATTCTCAACACCACAATATACCAGCAATTCTTGACACAATTAAATTTTTTAACAAATTGACTTCCGGAAACAAAACTCAATTTTATAATGACATATTTTTGAAGTACACATTTTAGGATTCAACATTTTCATATTAAACAGTTTTTAGTTCAGAGTTTAGTTGTACATGTGAGACGTAAATATTTGGGCAACACTTAACATTGTGCACTTCATCAACACAGGCAGTACTTATCTCAGCATTGTGTATTTCATCAACACACATGACAGGAAGTACTTATCTCAGCATTATGTATTTCGTAGGCGGCATGTGTTTCAGTCCAATGTTTACCTGGAGGACATAGTGTTTCAGTTCAGTGTTTACCTGGAGGACGTGGTGTTTCAGTCCAATGTTTACCTGGAGGACATAGTGTTTCAGTTCAGTGTTTACCTGGAGGACGTGGTGTTTCAGTCCAATGTTTACCTGGAGGACATAGTGTTTCAGTTCAGTGTTTACCTGGAGGACGTGGTGTTTCAGTCCAATATTTACCTGGAGGACGTGGTGTTTCAGTCCAATGTTTACCTGGAGGACATGGTGTTTCAGTCCAATGTTTACCTGGAGGACATAGTGTTTCAGTCCAATGTTTACCTGAAGGACATTATGTTTCAGTTCAGTGTTTACCTGGAGGACATAGTGTTTCAGTTCAGTGTTTACCTGGAGGACATTATGTTTCAGAAGAACTGACAGAACGATCAAAGATAACATTCACTGGCGTCCCATCAAAACAAGACACGAAAATGTTCCATCACTGACGATTGAACAACCAAATCTCGAAGACAGCTTTCATTATTTCATTACCTTATGACTTGATTACTTCATTGATGTGCTGCTCACAAAAGCAGACAAATCCACACCTCACGATGTCTGACGTTGTTTTCACAGACAAAAAAAATTGGAATCAAAATGTTAAATTAGCAAGTGCCAACCCATTTCATGTCAATTTGACAAATCAACACGTCTTGGCGAGACTTTTTTTTTAACGAGACTTGTTTTAGGAAGTCCCGCATATGACAGCACGTGTCTGGCACGTGACGCTAGTCACGAGGACATGGGGGGGGGGGGGGGCAACAATACCGCTCTACGGGTCTAATGTGACAAGACATTCTTAGAAGATGGGAGAGAGAGATCGAATAGTTGTAAGGAATTTTCTTCTATTTGAAGTTTCCACACAGTGGGGTTCTACCTACCCCAGGGGCGTACCCTAATCAGGGTTTCTTCCTGATGTTTTTTACAGCCCCCCCCTTCTCCCCCCTCATCATTTCTTGATTCCAAATCATTTCCAGCACCGCTAAATTGATTTTGAAACATGTTTCCCACAAGCCCACGGTAAAATTGTAGAATAAGATAAATGCAAATAAACCTGATTGTTTGGCGAGCTCTAACAATGCCCCCCACCTAACCCCCCCNGCGAATGTCTATGGTTAAGAGTCCCTGTTCTAAAGTGTAGCATGGCATCCTTAATGGAGTAGTCTGCTGCTTGTTGTGAACTGTCCAGACCTACATTCGTCGAACCGGTTCAGTGTGGAGCCAACATTTAAAACACAACATACATCACTTACTTACTAAAAAAAAAGAAAAAAGAAAAAAAAAAAGGAAATCGAATACAGTGGGGCGTCGATATTTTTTTCCATTCTGGGGCGTTGTAAAAAATAAAGTTAGTACACCACTGACTGCCCCGCCCACAAGCCTTGCTGATTATGATTAGGAAATATGAAGTTGATGGACTAAATGTTGATTAAAATCAAGATTTACTGTAGGTTGGTTTTGTCTTTTGTTACAACATTCGTGTAAAAATTTTTTTATTGATTTGATAACCTAAATCCTGACCAAGAAAATCGTCCCTGGTATTAAAGGTCATGTCTGGGATGCCTGGAACTGTGGAACATTCATGGCCATAATTGGATAAGTCGATGTCAGGGCTAAAATAGCTTCGTTATGGACATGAGGCATCTTATTCTTCTATATTTTGAGCGCCCACGATCAATGTATTGATCATTCTGGCTCCTAAATGGATCATAGTAATACTAATATAAGGTTTGGGGTTGTTACTACAAAAACAGTTATACCTCTGATCTATAACCACCATCTTACCTATGACCGACTTCTAGCCTGTGACCTACATCTAACCTATGGCCTATATCTAACCTATGACCTACATCTAAACTATGACCTACATCTTATCTAAGACCTACTTCTTAAAAAAGACTATATATACGCCAAGGATCTACACTGTGTTTCTCCCATTGAACTTCTATAGGTCTGGCGAATACTGAAAACATATGACCCCACTACACGCTTGTGACATAATTGAGACCTTTGACTTACTGAAGACCTAGGACCTTTTAAACCTCTACCAAGTACTGAAAAATTTGGACATATTTTAAAACTAGCACTTAATAAGGACCTGCTACAGATCTGGAGACTTCTTAAAACATATGCCATTCTAAAGACCTATGAGAAGCTATCCCAAAAAATAATTCTCTTGGTATGTATGTATGTATGTATGTGTGTACGTCTGTAAGTATGTGATACATGGGCGTGCAAAATAAAATTCCTACAAGTTGGTACTAATTGGGATTCTCATAAAGTGCGTTACTTGCATGCATGCTTTGTCAAGTAACCTAAACACATCGGACGTTCTTGCATGGCAACGCCATTGTTTGGCCACCATTGTTTGTCCATCATTGTTTGGCCACCATTGTTGGGCCGCCACTGTTGGGCCGCCATTGTTTGGCCACCATTGTTTGGCCACCATTGTTTCGCCACTATTGTTGGGCCGCCACTGTTGGGCCGCCATTGTTTGGCCACCATTGTTGGGCCGCCACTGGTGGGGCCGCCATTGTTTGGCCACTATTGTTGGGTCGCCACTGTTGGGCCGCCATTGTTTGGCCACCATTGTTTGGCCACTATTGTTTGGCCACTATTGTTAGGCCGCCACTGTTGGGCCGCCATTGTTTGGCCACCATTGTTTGGCCACCATTATTTGGCCACTGTTGTTGGGCCGCCACTGTTGGGCCACCATTGTTGAGCCACCATTGTCTGGCCACCATTGTCTGGCCACTATTGTTTGGCCACCATTGTTGGGCAACCATTGTCAGGCTATGGCCACCATTGTTTGGCCACCATTCAGGCTATGACCACCATTGTTTGACGGGTAATGTTTAGTTAAAGCTTCGGGGCAGTGTCGAAAAACTGGTTTTATTTGTTAGACCTTCCGAGTATCTGGTCCTAGCAAAAACATACGACCCATTCAATGAACATGATCAACATACGACCCACTCAATGAACGTGATCAACATACGACCCACTCAATGAACGTGATCAACATACGACCCACTCAATGAACATGATCAACATACGACCCACTCAATGAACATGATCAACATACGACCCACTCAATGAACCTGATCAACATACGACCCACTCAATGAACATGATCAACATACGACCCACTCAATGAACATGATCAACATACGACCCACTCAATGACCATGATCAACATACGACCCTTCAATGACATTTCATGTTCGGATTCAGGGCTCAGCTGGCGCAATAAAGAGAAGGGTGTCATGTAAGAACATTTGAGAGCCATTGGTGGACAGGGTCGTGAAACTTATTGCCCTTGAAATGTCCCACGCTATCATCTGCATTAATTAGTTGGTCATGTGGCCAGACGGAAATGTCAACAGACAGGAGACACGGTGCAGGCACAACGCTACAACTGCATTCAAATGAATAGAGCAATTGGCTCCATTGGACACTCGATTGCCGACCGACACGGTGAACACTATAAATCTGCGCCGATTAATATTTTTTTTTTCCCCTTAAACTTCCGGTCGATAGCAGACAAAACAAACTGTGTAGCCGGTAAGGGGAAACAAGTCGTGCATCGATGTCAAACTTTCATAACTTGTACAAGTTAGTGTTAAAAGTAAAGATGTCAAACATTTCCTTTACAATTTTAATAATAAGTTCACGTTTTACAAAACTACTTCCAGGAATAAAATGCTAGCGACTGGTCTAAGACAATGTAACGATGCGCAGACAACAGTGGTGACGCTACACCAGGTCCTGCCGGGTCCCAGGACCTGGTGAAAAAAACTTGGGACCCGGCAAATGACCTGGTCAATTTTGATTAGTTACAAATATTGTAGATATGCTCGTTAAGCTTAAACTACATTACATGTAAGAGAACTTTCATTTTAAATGCCTTTATATGTTAAAATTTTTATCGACAACAAAAGTCAATATAACGTCATAAATTGTAATACATATATATATTTATATATATATATTTGGGTTAAGTTAGAAGATTAATAATTATTACTTACTTAATAAATAAATATTTTTTTTAATACATTTATTTGGGACCTGCCAAATTTTTTTAAGACCTGCAAGGGACCCGCCCATGTTAAATTTGATGGCGTCGCCACTGCTAGACAATGACTCCTTCAGCTGTAACTAATGAGAAGTGTAACAATGACTCCTTCAGCTGTCACTAATGAGAAGTGTAACAATGACTCCTTCAGCTGTCACTAATGAGAAGTGTAACAATGACTCCTTCAGCTGTCACTAATGAGAAGTGTAACAATGACTCCTTCAGCTGTCACTAATGAGAAGTGTAACAATGACTCCTTCAGCTGTCACTAATGAGAAGTGTAACAATGACTCCTTCAGCTGTCACTAATGAGAAGTGTAACAATGACTCCTTCAGCTGTCACTAATGAGAAGTGTAACAATGACTCCTTCAGCTGTCACTAATGAGAAGTGTAACAATGACTCCTTCAGCTGTCACTAATGAGAAGTGTAACAATGACTCCTTCAGCTGTCACTAATGAGAAGTGTAACAATGACTCCTTCAGCTGTCACTAATGAGAAGTGTAACAATGACTCCTTCAGCTGTCACTAATGAGAAGTGTAACAATGACTCCTTCAGCTGTCACTAATGAGAAGTGTAACAATGACTCCTTCAGCTGTCACTAATGAGAAGTGTAACAATGACTCCTTCAGCTGTCACTAATGAGAAGTGTAACAATGACTCCTTCAGCTGTCACTAATGAGAAGTGTAACAATGACTCCTTCAGCTGTCACTAATGAGAAGTGTAACAATGACTCCTTCAGCTGTCACTAATGAGAAGTGTAACAATGACTCCTTCAGCTGTCACTAATGAGAAGTGTAACAATGACTCCTTCAGCTGTCACTAATGAGAAGTGTAACAATGACTCCTTNTAAAAAACACACACACACACACACACACACGCACGCACGCACGCACACACACACAAAAAAAAACACACACACACACATGCACACACACACACACACACACACACACACACACACACACAAGTTTCTCCTGATGTATAGTCTATGTTATAATAGTTGGTCATCAGAACGCAATGCAATGGGGTTTAAAAGATGTTCAATAAAAAAAAAAGTACTAATCATTAGTAAAGATAAAGAAAGAAATAATCCGGTATTCAGACTGCCTGTGGAGACAGACTGAATATGGGAGAGGAGATAGCAAAGATGGTGACCTGACACGGCCCTGATGAATGTCCCACACATGGTGAGGTCAGAAATGTTAACAACTAGGCGTGTCACGTGACATCCGACAGTGTTGACTATGTCACAGAGTAGCGCACTAACCGGAAAGGACGTAAGACCAAAGACAGCAATCAAAGGACGCTAGCTGCATTGCTAACACACAAAGTAGGACACTACGCGACATCGTAGGATACCACGTGACTAGACATAGAACAAATAGGCTCTTAATTGGCCTTGTACTGAAAGGAAATGTAGGAGCAAAACCATTCATGAAATTCTTGTGAACACTGACGTCATCAAATTTCCGGAATGTTTGTTTTAAGGAATAGGGGGGGGGGGGACAACAGCAAGAAGATAAACATGGGAGATCGGAGGAGGTAAATGTACGGGGCGATTGTTTTGAGGAAAGGGGGGGGGGGGACAACAGCAAGAAGATAAACATTGGACTGTGCTGGATAGTGTCGCGTCAAAAGTCTGCTTTGTTGTTGGATGGGTGAAAAGTCTGATTTGTTGTTGGATGGGTGAAAAGTCTGCTTTGTTGTTGGATGGGTGAAAAGTCTGGCTGGAATATCTCTTTTAATTGGTGTGTGAGGCAAGGGGTGACTGCGTACATTCGAGGTGGCGTGTGTGGCAAAGGGTTACTGCGTACACTCAAGGTGGTGTGTGTGAGGCAAGGGTTGTCTGCGTACACTCAAGGTGGTGTGTGTGTGACAAAGGTTGACTGTGTACACTCGAGGTGGTGTGTGTGAGACAAGGGATGACTGCGTAAACTCGAGGTGGTGTGTGTCAGGCAAGGGTTCACTGTGTACACTCGAGGTGGTGTGTGTGAGACAAAGGTTGACTGTGTACACTCGAGGTGGTGTGTGTGAGACAAGGGCTGACTGTGTACACTCGAGGTGGTGTGTGTGAGACAAAGGTTGACTGTGTACACTCGAGGTGGCATTCAGAGCTCCATAGAGATGGCTTTCAATGGGTAATTGCTGCTTTGTGGGAGGGTATGTGTGACCTGTGGCGTAGTAAAGGTCAGTGCCGCCAGGGGCGTGCCAAGACTTTTACCACCCTCATACAAGAGGCAACCTCCACCTATGGTCGAAATAGCACCTCTACATAGAAGGACGAAATGCCGCGCGGGTTGGGACGCTGACTCCAACCCTGGGAGAAAAGAGCGAGTCTTTCCTATCATTGGTCGCTATCAAGGTTTGGAGACGTCATTGGTCGCTACCAAGGTTTAGCGACGTCATTGGTCACGTCCTGGTTTGATGACGTCATTGGTCGCCGTCATGGTTTGATGACGTCATTGGCCGCCGTCATGGTTTGGTAACGTCATTGGTCGCCGTCATGGTTTGATGACGTCATTGGTCGCCACCATGGATTGGATGATGGTATTGCGAATCGAAAGAAAATAAATTATTCACGGTAAAAGAATGCCTTAAAAATTGATATTGTTGAGTCTTTTTTAATTGACCTTACGCAATTGAAGGGTATCGAGGTTCAAGCCAAAACAAAAAACTAAAAAGGAACGAAACAAACTTGATTTTGAACCAACCAGAGGAAAAACACGGGCAAGTTACTCTGTCTTACCGACTTTGGAGTTTGGCAACCTACAACATTACAAATATATTTCTTAATCGATAACTTGACAGTCAGTGGAAATTTCAGCGGTGAAATGACGCATCGAGACTCTTCCATAAAAAAATACTCTGATGATGGCTGGACATACCGTCTGGTGAGATCCGTCAAGAGCCCCCTTCTTACGCCCCTGCCAACTCCGCACCCCCTTCCTACGCCCCTGCAGACGTTAAGAGAAAAGGGTTCTTGTTTGTTTATTTGTTGAAAATGGGCATCGGGTCAAGTTGACCTAGATTTGAACCGGTGCTTCTCAAACACTGATCTGTTCGCCTGCCAGGCAATGAGGTCATAGTTAAAGTCGCCATTCCAAATAAACCGTGAAGTCATCAATGAAAACAAACCAAAAATCTGCATTGTTTCCAGACGTGAAATCAAAGTGAAAACTAATGTCACCACGCATGGCCTAATGACCCACTGGCAGCGGTGCCTACCTGCCTCTCAAGTTATTCTCCAGGTGTGATAGCACAAGCCCAACACAAACAGCCTAACTTAAGCCCCCTCACAAACCCAACAGAAGCCCAACACAAACAGCCCAAAACGAACAGCCCAAAAAAACGAACAGCCCAAAACGAACAGCCCAAAACGAACAGCCCAAAACGAACAGCCCAAAACGAACAGCCTAAAACGAACAGCCCAAAACGAACAGCCCAAAACGAACAGCGCCACACAAGCCACACACAAGCCCAACCGAGACACTTTAAATTCAGACGTTATTTGAGTTCTTTGCTCTTGGCTGTCAACTATCCAATGTTACGTCACATTTAATGATAGGGAAGGGTCAAGAATGATTGAATCACGAAGATGGCAGAGGTTAAAGGGATTCAACAGCTCAAACATACCAAGGCCTCTTTCATTCATCATCTAAAAGCAGCCAACAACCCAAATGTACCATGACTTACATTTAAAGACAAACATGTTTTTCAAATGCGTGTATACAATTTTTTTTTCTAAATAAAAAGTTCAAAGGTCAAAGGTCTAGTCTTCTTTAACCGCAGAAAGATTAAATTACCTCCAAACGACCCAATTTCCCTTAACCTGTATGATAGACAAGACTTCAAAAAGACCAAATTTCTCCTGGTACAGAAAAAAACAAGTACTTCAAAAAGACCACATTTTTTCTGAGCCAGACAAAAAGACTTGACAAAATCAAGTCTCCGTTAAGACCCCCCAAATGAAAATGACTTACCCAAGGCATCTGCCAGACAGGCGAATCCTTCCTTCTTGTCCTCCAACCACTTCCCCACGAACTGATCCAACAACGCCATCACGCCTGCTGCACTTGTCGCTAGTCCCGTGTGTGAATGCTGGGTAGAATTCGAATGACTGAAAATAGAAGCAGACGTTGTTGAAGGGAAGGCCTCGCAGATATAACCCGACCAAAGCCATATTGGCATCAACATAACCACGGGGGCAGCCATGACAGGGAGAAGGTTTTTGAAAACTGTCACCACGTAAGACAACGAAACACAAGAAAGGTGTAAGTAAGTCGTCTCGCAGACAGAGCCACTGTTTGTCCTTGTCAGACGGACATTCTTAGTGGTTGCATGTCGTGGGGTGTCGTGGTCTATTTATAGAACGGCGGCTCCCTCCAACATGGCATCCTGGTGCAAATTACCTTCAAACTACAAGGAACGTCTGCTAATTTGTTCATATACA
The DNA here is from genome assembly GCA_964033795.1 of Lymnaea stagnalis. Lineage (NCBI taxonomy): Eukaryota > Metazoa > Mollusca > Gastropoda > Lymnaeidae > Lymnaea > Lymnaea stagnalis. The sequence continues at coordinate 46,415 of CAXITT010001180.1, read as the reverse complement.
CATGGTGTGTTGTGTTTAAGATACACAGTGTGTGTGTGTTGTGCTTGATATACAGATCGTGTGTTTTTTTTCCTATACAAGAGGTGTCTTGTGTCTCCAGCTCGTCACGTGACATTTTGAGATCCTCTGCCAATTCAGGCGTTGTAAGACCAAGGGGTTGTAAGACCAAGGGGTTGTAAGACCCAGGGGTTGTAAGACCCAGGGGTTGCAAGACCCAGTGGCTGTAAGCCCAGGCGTTGTAATACCCATGGGTTGTAAGACCCAGGGGTTGTAAGAACCAGGCGTTGTAAGGCCCAGAGGTTGTAAGGCCCAGGGTTATAAGACCCAGACGTTGTAAGAACCAGGGGTTGTAAGACCCAGGCGTTGTAAGAACCAGGGGTTGTAAGGCCCTAGGGTTGTAAGACCCAGGCTTTGTAAGACCCAGGCGTTGTAAGGCCCAGGGGTTGTAAGACCAATGGGTTGTAAGACCAAGGCGTTGTAAGACCCAGGGGTTTTAAGACCCAGGGGTTGTAAGACTCAGGTGTTGTAAGACCCAGGCGTTGTAAGACCCAGGTGTTGTAAGGCCCAGGTGTTGTAAGGCCCAGGCGTTGTAAGACCCAGGGGTTGTAAGACCCATGGGTTGTAGTGCCAAGGGGATGCAGGACCCAGGAGTAGCAATGACCAGGATTTTCAGGGCAAGCGGTTGTAGGCCCGGGGGTTGTAGGCCCAGTGGGTGTAGGGTCCAGGGCTTGTTGGCCCAGGGCATGTAGGCCCAGGGGTTGTAAGGCCCAGGGGTTAAAGGTGTAGGGTTTGTAAGGCAAAGGCTTTGTAGAACCCAGGGATTGCAGGGTACAAGGGTTGTAAGACCCAGGGGTTGTGAGACCCAGCGTTTGCAGGGCCCAGGATTTGTGGAGCCCAGGGTTTGCAGGGCCAGGGGCTGCATGGCCCAGGGGTTATAAGAACCAGGGGTTGTAGAGCCCAGTGGCTTTAGGGCCCAGGGTAGTAAGACCCAGGGGTTATAGAGCCCAGGGGTTGTAGGCCCCAGGGGTTATAGAGCCCAGGGGTTGTAGGACCTAGGGTTTTTAGGGCCCAGGGGTTGTAGGGCCAGGGGTTGTAGGGCCCAGGTTGTGTAGGGCCCAGGGGTTGTAGGGCCAGGGATTGTAGAGCTAGGTTTTGTCGGGCCCATGGGTTGTAAGACCCAGGGGTTGTAGTGCCAGGGATTGTAGGGCCAGGGGTTGTAGAGCCAGGGGTTGTAGGGCCCAGGGTTTGTAGGGCCCACGGTTTGTAGGGCCCATGGGTTACAGGGTCAAAGGGGTTGTTATGTCCAGGGATGCCAGCTTCAGGTGGTGTAGGCCCAGGGGTTGTAGGGTTGTAAGTCCAGGAGTTGTAGGGTCCAGGGCTTGTAGGCCCAGGGGTTGTAGGCCCAGGGGTTGTAGGCCTAGTGGTTGTAGGCCCAGTGGTTGTAGGGTGTAGGGCTAGTACGCCCAGGGGTTGTAGGCCCAGTGGTTGTAGGCCCAGGGGTTGTAGGCCCAGGGGTTGTAGGCCCAGTGGCTGTAGGGTCCAGGGCTTTTAGGCCCAGGGGTTGTAGGTCATTGTGGGGTGTAGGGGTTGTGGGCCCAGGGGTTGTAGGCCCAGGGGTTGTAGGCCCAGGGGTTGTAGGCCCAGGGGTTGTAGGCCCAGTGGCTGTAGGGTCCAGGGCTTTTAGGCCCAGGGGTTGTAGGTCAATGGGCTTGTAGGCGCAGGGATTGTAGGCCTAGGGGTTGTAGGCCAAGTTGTTGTAGGCCCGGGGTTGTAGGCCCAGTGGTTTTAGGGTCAAGGGCTTATAGGCCCAGGGGTTGTAGGCCCAGTGGTTTTAGGCCCAGGGGTTGTAGGCCCAGGGTTTTTAGGCCCAGGGGTTTTAGGGTCCAGGGCTTGTAGGCCCAGGGGTTGTAGGGCCCAAGGTTAAAGGGCCCAGAGGATGCAGAGCCACGGGTTTTAAGCCCAGGGTTTGCAGGCCCAGGGGTTGTATGCCCAAGGGTTGTAGGATCCAGGGCTTGTAGGCCCAGGGGTTGTAGGCCCAGGGGTTGTAGGCCCAGGGCTTGTGGGGCCAGGGGTAGTGGGCCCAGTAGTTGTAGGCCCATGGATTGTAGGCCCAGGGGTTGTAGGCCCAGGGGTTGTAGGCCCAGGGGTTGTAGGCCCAGTGTGTGGAGGGTCCAGGGTTGTGGGGCGAGGGGTTGTGGGCCCAGGGGTGGGGGGCCCATGGGTTGTAGGCCCAGGGGTTGTAGGCGCAGGGGTTGTAGGCCCAGGGGTTGTAGGCCCAGTTTTTGTAGGGTCCAGGGCTTGTAGGTTGCAGGGGTTGTAGGTCCAGGGTTTGTAGGCCTAGGGGTTGTAAGCCCAGTGGTTGTAGCGTCCAGGGGTTGTAGGCCCAGGGTTTTAGGCCCAGTGGTTGTAGGTCCAGGGCTTGTAGGCCCACGGTTTAAGGGCCCAGGGGATGCAGAGCCCAGGGGTTGTAGGCCCAGGGGTTGTAAGCCCAGTGGTTGTAGCGTCCAGCGGTATTAGGCCCAGGGGTTTTAGGCCCAGTGGTTGTAGGGTCCAGGGCTTGTAGGCCCAGGGGTTGTAGGCCCACGGTTTAAGGGCCAAGGGGATGCAGAGCCCAGGGGTTTATAGGACCTAGGCTTTTAGGGCCAAAGGGTTGTTCGCCCGGCTGTTGAAGGACCCAGGGTTGCAGGGCCCAGATGTTGCAGAGCCCAGATGTTGCAAGGCCAGGGGTCGAAGGATCTAGATATTTCAGGACCCACGTGAAAACTCTTGGTGTTTCATGTACAGGAGCAGTGCGTCTAGTTTAAACGAGGTCTTACTGTACACGGAGGACATTAGACATGAAATATTCCATTAATATGACGATTTGTACGCACACACGATGTGTACGGTACATTGGCAGTACATCAAAGAGCGGTGAACAATAGATGTATTCTCAACACACACGTTCACTTTGTGTCATATCATCTCGCGAGAGTACCATACAACAACGAACTTGAGTACAAAAACGGACTTATATACAACGACTGACTTATGTACAACAACGGACTAATGTACAGCAATGGACTTATGTACAAAAATGGACTTATGTGCAAAAACGGGATTATGTACACCAATGGACTTATGTACAACAAGGGACTTATTTACAACAACTGACTTATGTACAATAACAAACATATGTACAACAACAAACTAATGTGCAACAACAGACTTATGTACAACAAAAGACTTGTGTACAATAACAAACTTATGTTCAACAACAGACTTATGTACATCAACGGAATATGCAGCGAATGACTTATGTACAACAATGGACTTATGGGCAACAATGGATTTATGTACAACAATGGACTTATATACAACAACGGACTTATGTACAACAAAGAACTTACGTGAAACAACAGACTTATGTAAAACAAAGAACTTACGTGAAACAACAGACTTATGTACAACAAAGAACTTACGTGAAATAACAGACTTATGTAAAACAAAGAACTCACGTGAAACAACAGACTTATGTAAAACAAAGAACTTACGTGAAACAACAGACTTATGTACAACAAAGAACTTACGTGAAACAACAGACTTATGTACAACAAAGAACTTACGTGAAACAACAGACTTATGTACAACAAAGAACTTACGTGAAACAACAAACTTATGTACAACAAAGAACTTACGTGAAACAACAGACTTATGTACAACAAAGAACTTATGTGAAACAACAGACTTATGTAAAACAAAGAACTTACGTGAAACAACAGACTTATGTACAACAAAGAACTTACGTGAAACAACAGACTTATGTACAACAAAGAACTTATGTGAAACAACAGACTTATGTACAACAAAGAACTTACGTGAAACAACAGACTTATGTACAACAAAGGACTTACGTGAAACAACAGACTTATGTACAACAAAGAACTTACGTGAAACAACAGACGTATGTACAACAAAGAACTTACGTGAAACAACAGACGTATGTACAACAAAGAACTTACATGAAACAACAGACGTATGTACAACAAAGAACTTACGTGAAACAACAGACGTATGTACAACATGCAGCGAAACACAAAAAATGCGTTGCACACCAGCAAAGTGATGTCATCATAAGATGGAACACGATGGTTCTCATGTTGCGTAACGAATTCTCCTCTGATTGCTGTTCTAAACCAACCTTTCAGAACTATTTCAGCAACACTTTCATATGTATCGGTGACAGGAATGGTGTTTGATATTTTGGGCGGTGAGTGGTGCTGATGGTCAAGGCGAAGATCATAAAACTATCAACTGCTTGCTTTTTTCCCCCCTGGCTTTAACATTAAAACCTATCTCACCTAGAGAATATTTAGTGTAAAACCAATCTCACATAGAGAATATTTAGTTTAAAACCTATCTCAAATAGAGAATATTTAGTTTAAAACCAATCTCACCTAGAGAATATTTAGTTTAAAACCTATCTCAAATAGAGAATATTTAGTTTAAAACCTATCTCAAATAGAGAATATTTAGTTTAAAACCAATCTCACCTAGAGAATATTTAGTTTAAAACCTATCTCAAAAAGAGAATATTTAGTTTAAAACCTATATCAAATAGAGAATATTTAGTTTAAAACCTATCTCAAATAGAGAATATTTAGTTTAAAACCTATCTCACATAGAGAATATTTAGTTTAAAACCTATCTCACATAGAGAATATTTAGTTAAAAACCTATCTCAAATAGAGAATATTTAGTTTAAAACCTATCTCAAATAGAAAATATTTAGTTGAAAACCTATCTCAAATAGAGAATATTTAGTTTAAAACCTATCTCAAATAGAGAATATTTAGTTTAAAACCTATCTCAAATAGAGAATATTTAGTTTAAAACCTATCTTAAATAGAGAATATTTAGTTTAAAACCTATCTCAAATAGAGAATATTTAGTTTAAAACCTATCTCAAATAGAGAATATTTAGTTTAAAACCTATCTCACATAGAGAATATTTAGTTTAAAACCTATCTTACCTAGAGAATATTTCGTTTAAAACTTGTCAACTAAAACATTTGGTACATGAAACACCGTTAGATTTAAATTTGAGCCGGCAGTCTCACCATTTTTTAAAACACCCTGCAACAACCCACAGCACAGCCCAAAATACCCGCAACACAACCCCCAACCCAACCCCCAGCCAAACCCTCCAACACAAACCCCAACCCAACCCCCCGAAAAAAACCCCAACACAATCCCTAAAACAACAACCAACACAACCCGCCAACACAACCCCCGACACGACCCCCAACACAACCCCCCACGACACAACCCCCAACACAACCCCCCGACACAACCCCCAACACAACCCCCCGACACAACCCCCAACACAACCCTCACGACACAACCCCCAACACA
>CAXITT010001180.1:17853-40933 GCA_964033795.1 Lymnaea stagnalis | reverse complement strand
CCCCCCACCCACCCCCCCACACAACCACCAAAACCACCCCCCCACACAACCCCCCACCACAACCCCCCCACACAACCCCCAACACAACGCCCCACCCAACCCCCCAACACAACCGCCAACACAACCCCCTAACACACCCCCTAACACAACCCCCTAACACAACCCCTAACACTACCCCGATCACACAAAATGTTCCTTTACCCCACGCCCACCCAGCATTTCTATGACCCACCTGCTAACACACATACAATGTCTACCTTCCTCTCCTTTAACGGGTTATTTGTTTGTGTTGACCTCACACGTCACTAATCTCACATGGGACTGTTAATTAAACTCAAAAGCTCAAGTACAATGTGGCGGTTGGATGGACAAGGCAGGCTTTTGGGACATGTACAAGGCAGATTGTTGGGACATGTACAAGGCAGGTTGCTGGGAAATGTACAAGGCAGTATGTTGGGACATGTACAAAGGCAGATTGTTGGGACATGTACAAGGCAAGTTGTTGGGACATGTACAAGGCAGATTGTTGGGACATGTACAAGGCAAGGTTGCTGGGACATGTACAAGGCAGGTTGCTGGGAAATGTACAAGGCAGTATGTTGGGACATGTACAAGGCAGATTGTTGGGACATGTAAAAGGCAGGTTGCTGGGACATGTACAAGACAGATTGTTGGGACATGTACAAGGCAGGTTGTTGTGACATGTACAAGGCTGAATTTCGGCACATGTACAAGGCAGGTTGCTGGGACATGTACAAGGCAGGTTGCTGGGACATGTACAAGGCAGGTTGCTGGGACATGTACAAGGCAGGTTGCTGGGACTTGTACAAGGAAGGTTGCTGGGACATGTACAAGGCAGGTTGCTGGGACATGTACAAGGCAGGTTGCTGGGACATGTACAAGGCAGGTTGCTGGGACATGTACAAGGTAGCTTGCAGTCTCAGTTCCATTGAGATATGTCTCCTTTTTTTCTGCCATTCCTTCTTTCAACCGTTACAACTGTTACTATTGTTACAAGTGTCACAACTATGGCTCGATTCAGTCCAAGCATTCAATACCACCGTTACAATCAACTCTATATTAACCATGTATCTGAAACTATCAAATGTTATCTTCGATTAATAGCCGTATTATGGCCTACCTGGGTACTGAGCCGGGTACTGAGCCGGGTACTGAGCCGGGTACTGAGCCGGTTACTGAGCCGGGTACTGAGCCGGGTACTGAGCCGGCTACTGAGCCGGGTACTGAGCTGGGTACTTAGCCGGGTACTGAGCCGGGCACTGTGCCGGGTACTGAGCCGGGTACTAAGCTGAGTACTGAGTTACTGAGCCGGGTACTGAGCTGGGTAGTTAGCCGGGTACTGAGCCGGGCACTGTGCCGGGTACTGAGCCGGGTACTAAGCTGAGTACTGAGCCGGGTACTGAGCCGGGTACTGAGCCAGGTACTGAGCCAGGTACTGAGCCGGGTACTGAGCCGGGTACTGAGCCGGGTACTGAGCTGGGTATTTAGCCGGGTACTGAGCTGGATACCCGTAAATGATAAGTTTAAGCACATCCAAAAAATACTCGGTCCTGAGCTAGGTAATGACCCGGGTACTGAATCGGGTACCGAGCTGGGTACTGAGTCGGGTACTGTCCCGGGTACTGAGTCGGGTACTGAGCTGGGTACTGACATGTACAAGGCATGTAGCTGGGACGTGTCCCAGTTGGTGCACGATCTCCTGTCTTTGGTGTTAAAAAACTTCGAGCGCTACTTCCCAACCGCAAAAGACCTACGAACTGGTAAGGGATGGATCCACGACCCTTGTGTCAACAAACCAGGCGAATCTAGCATGTCCGTGCAAGAAGAAGATCAACTGCTGGAGGTTGCAAGTGACGGCTGCCTTAAAACTACGTTCGAGACAACAACTCTGTCCGTGTTCTGGATTAAAGTCAAGGCGGAATACCCTGAGATTGCCACCACAGCACTTAAATCCCTATTGCCATTTCCGACGTCCTAATCTGTGTGAAGCAGGGTTTTCTGCAGTGACAGCCACCAAAACAAAACAACGGAATAAACTGGACATAAGCAAAACATTTCGGGTGTCATTGTCTCCGATTACCCTCCAGATGGAATAGTCTCGTTGAAGAAAAAATAGCTCACGGTTCTCATTGATTTAGCGATCTAGTAAATTAAAATGAAAAATCAGCTTATATTCATTTTTTTTGGTGTAATTGTATTTTATTTTGAAGGCGTGTTTAAATACAATCAAATTAAAATGATAAAATCAAAATAATCTAAAACATAAACAATCAACGCCCCCCCCCACCCCATCCCACCCCAAAATCGGGCAGCGGTAAAATTATCAATCGTTGACCGGTCCGCGGCGTTAAAAAGTTTGGGGACCGCTGCTCTAGAACATCTCTTGACGTCACTGTTAGTACATCTGACATGAGTTCAATTTGTAATGATTTAACACGGACTAGCGACTGGTGCAAAACGAAATGTCAGTTAGCTGAAACTAGAGAGCTCTGGACATAATTATGTACTTGATGCAAAGTTCGTCCTTATTTGTCTGGGCAAGATTCAAATCTTGACTTGACACTTCCAATTTATTGATATATATATATATTATATATATATATATATATATATATATATATATATATATATATATATTTATAAATATATATTCTGTCCTATATACTGTCTATATAACCGCTTTTATACTGTCTATTTACCCGCTTTTATACTGTCTATGTACCCGCGTCTATAATGTCTATGTAGACGCTTCTATACTGTCTATATACCCGCTTCTATAGTTTTTATGTACCTGCTTCTATACTGTCTATATACCCGCTTCTATAGTTTTTATGTACCTGCTTCTATACTGTCTATATACCCGCTTCTATAGTTTTTATGTACCTGCTTCTATACTGTCTATATACCCGCTTCTATAGTTTTTATGTACCTGCTTCTATACTGTCTATATACCCGCTTCTATAGTTTTTATGTACCTGCTTCTATACTGTCTATATACCCGCTTCTATAGTTTTTATGTACCTGCTTCTATACTGTCTATATACCCGCTTCTATAGTTTTTATGTACCTGCTTCTATACTGTCTATATACCCGCTTCTATAGTTTTTATGTACCTGCTTCTATACTGTCTATATACCCGCTTCTATAGTTTTTATGTACCTGCTTCTATACTGTCTATATACCCGCTTCTATAGTTTTTATGTACCTGCTTCTATACTGTCTATATACCCGCTTCTATAGTTTTTATGTACCTGCTTCTATACTGTCTATATACCCGCTTCTATAGTTTTTATGTACCTGCTTCTATACTGTCTATATACCCGCTTCTATAGTTTTTATGTACCTGCTTCTATACTGTCTATATACCCGCTTCTATAGTTTTTATGTACCTGCTTCTATACTGTCTATATACCCGCTTCTATAGTTTTTATGTACCTGCTTCTATACTGTCTATATACCCGCTTCTATAGTTTTTATGTACCTGCTTCTATACTGTCTATATACCCGCTTCTATAGTTTTTATGTACCTGCTTCTATACTGTCTATATACCCGCTTCTATAGTTTTTATGTACCTGCTTCTATACTGTCTATATACCCGCTTCTATAGTTTTTATGTACCTGCTTCTATACTGTCTATATACCCGCTTCTATAGTTTTTATGTACCTGCTTCTATACTGTCTATATACCCGCTTCTATAGTTTTTATGTACCTGCTTCTATACTGTCTATATACCCGCTTCTATAGTTTTTATGTACCTGCTTCTAGACTGTCTATATACCCGCTTCTATAGTTTTTATGTACCTGCTTCTAGACTGTCTATATACCCGCTTCTATAGTTTTTATGTACCTGCTTCTATACTGTCTATATACCCGCTTCTATAGTTTTTATGTACCTGCTTCTAGACTGTCTATATACCCGCTTCTATAGTTTTTATGTACCTGCTTCTAGACTGTCTATATACCCGCTTCTATAGTTTTTATGTACCTGCTTCTAGACTGTCTATATACCCGCTTCTATAGTTTTTATGTACCTGCTTCTAGACTGTCTATATACCCGCTTCTATAGTTTTTATGTACCTGCTTCTAGACTGTCTATATACCCGCTTCTATAGTTTTTATGTACCTGCTTCTAGACTGTCTATATACCCGCTTCTATAGTTTTTATGTACCTGCTTCTAGACTGTCTATATACCCGCTTCTATAGTTTTTATGTACCTGCTTCTATACTGTCTATATACCCGCTTCTATAGTTTTTATGTACCTGCTTCTATACTGTCTATATACCCGCTTCTATAGTTTTTATGTACCTGCTTCTATACTGTCTATATACCCGCTTCTATAGTTTTTATGTACCTGCTTCTATACTGTCTATATACCCGCTTCTATAGTTTTTATGTACCTGCTTCTATACTGTCTATATACCCGCTTCTATAGTTTTTATGTACCTGCTTCTATACTGTCTATATACCCGCTTCTATAGTTTTTATGTACCTGCTTCTATACTGTCTATATACCCGCTTCTATACTGTCTATATACCCGCTTCTATAGTTTTTATGTACCTGCTTCTAGACTGTCTATATACCCTCTACTTTACTGTCTAGATTCCTGCTTCTCTACAGTCTAATATACATTATAACGGATCTACATACCGGCAAGAGCTCGTCTATGTACCTGCTCAAATAGTTTGATGCACATGTTAGATGACAGGAAAAAAAAATATATTTTCTCTATCTCTAAAAGCCGATAAAATCCGTCTGCGCACCAGAGGTCAAGCTATATTCTAGGAATGCCCTACGGTAGGCATATTTGTGTGGCCAGGCATTACCTGAGAAAACATGCATTCAAATTACGAGCTTTATAAGATTCCGATTTAGTGCTACACGCCACCCCCCCCCCTTTTTTTTTGGTGTCCACCACCCCTGAACTGTATTAATATTCTAATACCCCATCAATTTTTACACCGCAGATTTATTACACCAACTAATTCCTTAAAGGAAAAGAAAATATTTCGCATGAACAACACTTGCGGTATTTTAGTGATCTGATGTAGCGCAGTTATCGGGAATTTGTGTTTGTGATCTCAGCGCCATCTGGTAGGGTTAGTGGCATTGCTACATAGAGTATGATGTAGTTTGATGATGCATATTGATGTATATCTTTATTGATGTATTTAAATTATTTAAACATGATATGTGTGTCTATCGGATATGGAAAAATATGTTATTTGATTCATTATCCTTATTTGGTATATTGGGATATCTTTGATTTCAATGGATTATTGGCCTTTGCTGAGAGGCTTAAGTTATTGTCGTTCTTGGACAAATTCCCTCATTTATTTCTAATGACAAAAAGAAACATTGAATGACGTCATAGAGGCACATTCATTAAATAACAAAGATTTAAATGACTGTTAGCTTCACAATAAATAGTCGCTCATGTGTCTAAGACCTGAGTCGGTCTAACACGGTAGTGTTACGGCGTCCAACTCCTCTACATTTGTTTAAAAAATAAGAAAAAGGTGATAATAATTATTTATTTTTTTACATAAAATTAAAATTAACGGTTTAAAAAAACAACATCCGACATGACAACTCAACAGTTCAACACACAACATGGCAGCTCAACAGGTCCCCACACAACAGGTCACCTACAACATGCAACATGACAGCTCAACAGGTCCACACACAACATGACAACTCACCAGGTCCACACACAACATGACAACTCACCAGGCCCACACACAACATGACAACTCAACAGGTCCACACCAATGTTCCATTTAAGCTGCGCGGCTGCGCGGCCGCGCATAAATCTCCCAGACGCTGCGCAGCTAATTTCCACTTAAGGGTGTGTTTGTGTCTGCAGGCTGTAAAATTTGCGCACTCAAATATTGATGCTGTAAAAATTTGCACACAAATTTATGATTTTGCACACGAACCAACAAACCTTAGAGGGAACATTGGTCCACACACAACATGACAACTCAACAGGCCCACACACCAGAGGACAACTCATCAGGCCCACACACCACAGATCACCTACCAGAATGAGGCCGGCACGTGTGACAGTTGCCCAGATATCCGTAAGAACACCGTGTCTCCACCACCGGACGCTTTATAACTCCACTACCGGATATGCCTCATGCACGTGCAGGCATTAGCATACGATTGTCCGCCAACAGTCCCGCCTTCCACGCTCGCTGCACCGCCACCACGTGACACCACCACTTGATCTCACCTCGCCTTGGTCTTTGAATGGCTCTCTCGTTTCACAAGGAAATAATCCGTCTAACGATAGTCAAGTGAGGGGAATTACAAACAAGAGAGCGAATGAGCGAAACTCGGCTGTTTCGACAGCACCAGCCACACAGGAAGCTTGTCTAATGGCAAATTAAACCACAAAATAGTATAATTTTTTTTTTTTTAAATCCGTGGGTATTAAGGGGGCGCGAGCAGGTGGGCAGAACCCAGACAAGTTAATTATTGGTGATAAAAAATAATAAAACGGAAGCCACACGTGGGCTGTCGAGGCGCAGACGAGTGAGGCACAAAGCGACGAGAGATGTTTGGGTGCCGGCGGTGGTAGACGAGTGAGGCACAACGCGACGAGAGATGTTTGGGTGCCGGCGGTGGTAGACGAGTGAGGCACAAAGCGACGAGAGATGTTTGGGTGCCGGCGGTGGGGAGAGCTTCGGCGTAACGGCAGAACATTGCTGGACGTGTGAGATTTCAAAGAGTTTGTTTCTAATGGCGGGCATGGGGGTGGGGGGTGGGAGGGTTGCATGGCGAGGACAAAAAAGGGGGGGGGGGGTTGAGATTTCAAAGAGTTTGTTTCTAATGGCGGGCATGGGGGTGGGGGGTGGGAGGGTTGCATGGCGAGGACAAAAAAGGGGGGGGGGGTGTTACAGGCAGAAATAGTGTGTAGAGGGATGAGGCGTTTAGAAGTTATACAAGCAGGCGTTGGTGGTGTATTGGTGATGTATTGGTGGGGTATTTGTGGGTATTGGTGGTGTATTGGTGGTGTATTTGTCGGGTATTGGTGGGGTATTGGTGGGGTATTTGTGGGTATTGGTGGTGTATTGGTGGTGTATTTGTGGGGTATTGGTGGTGTATTTGTGGGTATTGGTGGTGTATTGGTGGTGTATTTGTGGGGTATTGGTGGGGTATTGGTGGTGTATTGGTGGGGTATTGGTGGTGTATTGGTGGGGTATTGGTGGTGTATTTGTGGGGTATTGGTGGGATATTGGTGGTGTATGGGTGGGGATTGTGTTGGGTTGTTTTTGTTGTATTTTAAGGTGTGTGTGTAATGGGGGAGATAGGTGGGCGTTTGTGACCAAGTGATGACATGGTGGGAATTAGACAAGAGGTGGGGTTTGAGGTTTTCATTCAGTGTGTTTTACGGACTCTGGTCGTGGGAATTATAGTCAGAAGAAACTGGTGGGAAAGTTAAGACGAAAGTAGTGACAAAGCGAGGATAATTGACTGTTTATAGTTAAAAGAAAGTTGTGGGATATTCGACTGTTTGTAGTCAGAAGAAGTTAGTTGAATGGTTTGTTGTTTGGATGAGTTTGATGGGCTAGTGAAATGGTTGGTAGGTTGGTTGAGGTTATAGTTAGTCAGACTGTTGGTTGGTTGGCTGAGGTTGTAGTAAGTCAAACTGTTGGTTGGTTGGCTGAGGTTGAATGTAGAATAGCTTGTTGGATGGGTGGATGAGGTCATAGTTAGGTGGTTAGTAGGGGAGGTTGACTGCTAAGTTAGGTGGTAGGTTGTGTGAAGATGAATCGCTACTTAGGTGGTTGGGTGGGTGAAATTGAATGGTTATTGTGAAAGATTGATATGGTTGTTATATGGGTGGTTGATTCGTTTGGGTTGAGAATTGCAGAGTGGGGAAATTGTAGGATACTCCATAGTATGAATCTACTGATAGTAATGTGATTATAGAAAATTTACATACGTGTGTTCATTTATTCAATGTGCTGACATAATCTACTCATATGTTTGTTCATTCATTCAATGTGCTGACATAATCTACTCATACGTTTGTTCATTCATTCAATGTGCTGACATAATCTACTCATATATTTGTTCATTCATTCAATGTGCTGACATAATCTACTCATACGTTTGTTCATTCATTCAATGTGCTGACATAATCTACTCATATATTTGTTCATTCATTCAATGTGCTGACATAATCTACTCATACGTTTGTTCATTCATTCAATGTGCTGACATAATCTACTCATACGTTTGTTCATTCATTCAATGTGCTGACATAATCTACTCATATATTTGTTCATTCATTCAATGTGCTGACATAATCTACTCATATGTTTGTTCATTCATTCAATGTGCTGACATAATCTACTCATTTGTTTGTTCATTTATTTAATGTGCTGACATAATCTACTCATACGTTTGTTCATTCATTCAATGTGTTGACATATTCTACTCATATATTGTTCAATTATTCAATGTGTTGATATAATCTAATCATATATTTGTTCATTTATTCAATGTGTTGATATAAGCTCGTATTGCAAGGACTCGATGACTTATCTCGAATAGCTGACGTCATTGACTAAAAATAGGACAACTCATCCAACGACCGTGTGTTATGTTCATGTGCTCAACCTTATCAGTGTTCAATTAGCCGTCTGGCTGGTCAATCAATGATCCAATATATTACGTCATAAGAAGTTTCGAAAGGGCTGACCTAGCTGAAACCGCAAAACGCGACCTATTTAGTTATCGAATTAAATCAAGGTTCGATATTAGTCTTCAGGAAACAGCAAAGGTATTATCCAAGAGAGACAAATAAAGACTTTTCATCACAACACCAGTGGCGTTACCTAGGGTGCTGTGAAGTGAGAGACTGCATGTTTGGGTGTTCATCAATACCATTATAAAATTGATGTGTTTGGGTGTTAAGGAGCTGTCTGTTTTCTAGGGAGGTGTTTCAGTGCTTGGGAGGTGTTTGTGTGCTAGCGAGGTGTTTGTGTGTTAGGAAGGTGTTTGTGTGTTAGGGAGGTGTTTGTGTGCTAGGGAAGTATTTGTGTGTTAGGGAGGTGTTTGTGTGTTAGGGAGGTGTTTGTGTTAGGGAGGTGTTTGTGATCTAGGGAGGTTTTTGTGTGCTTGGGAGGTGTTTGTGTGCTAGTGATGTGTTTGTGTGTTAGGGAGGTGTTTGTGTGTTGGTGAGGTGTTTGTGTGCTAGGGAGGTGTTTTATGTTGGGGAGGTGTTTGTGTGTTAGGGAGGTGTTCGTGTGTTGGGGAGGTGTTTGTGTGTTAGGCAGGTGTTTGTGTGCTAGGGAGGTGTTTGTGTGCTAGGCAAGATGTTAGTGTTTTAGAGAGATGTTTGTGTGATAGAGATGTGTTTGTGTGTTAGAGAGGTGTTTGTGTGTTAGGAAGGTGTTTGTGTGTTAGGCAGGTGTTTGTGTTCTACAAATGTGTTTGTATGCTAGGGAGGTGTTTGTGTGTTAGAGATGTGTTTGTGTTTTAGGGAGGTGTTTGTGTTGTAGGGAGGTGTTTGTGTTGTAGTAAGGAGTTTGTGTGTTAGGCAGGTGTTTGTTTGCTAGAGAGGTGTTTGTGTGTTAGAGAAGTGTTCGTGTGTTAGAGAGGTGTTTGTTTGCAGAGAGGTGTTTGTGTGTTAGAGATGTGTTTGTGTTTTAGGGAGGTGTTTGTGTTGTAGGCAGGTGTTTGTGTTGTAGTAAGGAGTTTGTGTGTTAGGCAGGTGTTTGTTTGCTAGAGAGGTGTTTGTGTGTTAGAGAAGTGTTCGTGTGTTAGAGAGGTGTTTGTTTGCAGAGAGGTGTTTGTGTGTTAGAGATGTGTTTGTGTGCTAGACATATGTTTGTGTTTTAGGAAGGTGTTTGTGTGTTAGGCAGGTGTTTGTGTTTTACAAATAAGTTTGTATGCTAGGGAGGTGTTTGTGTGTTAGAGATGTGTTTGTGTATAAGGCAGGTGTTTGTGTTCTAGAAAGGTGTTTGTGTGCTAGAAAGGTGTTTTTGTGTTAGAGAGGTGTTTGTGTTAGCGAGTTGATTGTGTGTTAGAGAGGTGCTCGTGTGCTAGGGAAGTATTTGTGTGCTAGGAAGGTGTTTGTGTGCTAGAGAGGTTTTTAAATGTTAGGGAGGGTTGTGTGTGCTAGAGAGTTGTTTGTGTGTTAGAGAGGTGTTTGTGTGCTAATGGATGTTTTAGTGTGATAGGGAGGCGTTTGTGTGCTAGAGACGTGTTTGTGTTCTAGAGAGGTGTTTAAATGTAAGGGAGGTGTTAGTGTGCTAGAGAGGTATTTGTGTTTTAGGGAGGTGTTTGTATGCTAGTTAGATGTTTGTGTGCTGGGGAGGTTTGTGTGTTAGAAAGGTGTTTGTGTTGTAGGGAGGTGCTTGTGTTCTAGGGAGGTGTTTGTGTTCTAGGGAGGTGTTTGTGTTGTAGTGAGGAGTTTGTGTGTTAGGGACGTGTTTGTGTGTTAAGCAGGTGTTTGTTTGCTAGAGAGATGTATGTGTGTTAGAGAAGTGTTTGTGTGTTAGAGAGGTGTTTGTTTGCTAGAGAGGTGTATGTGTGTTAGAGAAGTGTTTGTGTGTTAGAGAGGTGTTTGTTTGCAGAGAGGTGTTTGTGTGTTAGAGAGTGTTTGTATGCTAGACATTTGTTTGTGTGTTAGGAAAGTGTTTGTGTGTTAGGGAGTAATTTGTGTGTTAGAGAGGTGTTTGTGTGCTAGGGAGTTGTTTTTGTTCTAGGGAGGTGTTTGTCTGTTAGAAAGGTGTTTGTGTGCTAGGGAGGTATTTGTGTGCTAGGAAGGTGTTTGTTTGCTAGGTAGTTGTTTGCGTGTTAGGGAGGTGTTAGTGTGCTAGCGAGGTGTTTGTGTGATAGAGAGGTGTTTGTGTTAGAGAGGTGTTAGTGTGTAGGGAGGTGTTTGTGTGCTAGGGAGATGTTTGTGTGTTAGGCAGGTGTTTGTTTTCTAGAAAGGTGTTTTGGGCTAGGAAGGTGTTTGTGTGTTAGGGAGGTGTTTGTGTGTTAGGGAGCTATTTCTGTGTTAGAGAGGTGTTTGTGTGTTAGAGAGGTGTTTGTGTGCTAATAGATGTGTTTTTGTGTTAGGGAGGTGTTCGTGTGCTAGACAGGTGTTTGTGTGTTAGGAAGGTGTTTGTGTGTGAGGTAGGTGTTTGTGTGTTAAAGAGGTGTTTGAGTGTTAGAGAGGTGTTTGTGTGTGTTAGAGAAGTGTTTGTGTGTTATAGAGGTATTAGTGTGTTAGGGAAGTGTTTGTGTGTTAGAGAGGTGTTAGTGTGTTAGGGAAGTGTTTGTGTGTTAGAGAGGTGTTTTTGTGCTAGTGAGATGTTTGTGTGCTAGGGAGGTGTTTTTGTGTTAGGGAGGTTTGTGTGCGCTAGGGAGACACTCTTTTTTGGAAGTTCAACTAAAGAGGCATTTAGTCCAGGTAGAGACCGACCAAATTTCGGCTTCGTTTACGGCGCCGAACGTTGCCATTTTATCACTTTCGGCCAAGTTTCGTCCTGTGCCGAAACTAAAAAGTTAACTTTCGGCTTAATTTCGATTTCGGCCGAAAGACAAAAGTTAACTTTCCATGGTTTTTGGTTTCGGCCTGTATTTACTTAGAGTTTCGGCCTGTATTTACTTAGTGTTTCGGCCTGTATTTACTTAGAGTTTCGGCCTGTATTTACTTAGAGTTTCGGCCTGTATTTACTTAGAGTTTCGGCCTGTATTTACTTAGAGTTTCGGCCTGTATTTACTTAGAGTTAAGGCCTGTATTTACTTAGAGTTTCGGCCTGTATTTACTTAGAGTTAAGGCCTGTATTTACTTAGAGTTTCGGCCTGTATTTACTTAGAGTTTCGGCCGGATAGAAGTGACTGAGGTTTTTTGGTCATTTAATACTCAGCGAAAGCGATATTTAACAACAAACTAAGCGACATTTAAGGACAAACTAAGCCATCTTTAAGAACAATATAATGGATCCTTAATAACAAACTAAACGATCTTTAAGAACAAACTAAACGATCTTTAAGAACAAACTAAATGATCTTTAATAACAAACTAAACGATCTTTAAGAACAAACTAAACGATTTTTAAGACCGAACTAAATGATCTTTCAAGAACAAAACAAATGATCTTTAATAATATACTTAATGATTTATAAAAATAAACTAAGCGAACTTCAACAGAAAAATAAATGTTCTTTAGGAACAAAAAAGGTCTTTAGGAACAAAATAAATGATCCTAAAGAAATAAACCATGATCTTTAAGAACAAACTAATCGATCTTAAGGAACAAAATCAATTAACTGTAAGAACAAAATAAACGATCTTTATGAATAAACTCATCGATCTTTAAGAACAAACTAAACGATCAGTAACAATAAACTAAACGAGCTTTAAGATCAAACTAAACGATCTTTAAGAACAAATGGCTCGCGGTCCGCGAGTTTGAGACCCTTATATTAGATGTTTATCAATTTATTAACGATTATCTCATTTTTTATAAAAAGAATGTAAATAATTATACTTTCTAACATCATTTTCGATGTATGCAGAATGTATGCGGGAACGAATTTCAAAATATCTAAAAATTTCATTGTCGGTTTTGGCTTTGGTTTCGGCTTCGGTTTCAGTCGAAAGTCATTTTAAACTTTCGGCCTATTTTTGGCTTTCAGAAAATCACTGTCGGTCGGTCTCTAAGGCCAGGTATTCCACTGCACTTCGTTGAAAGGAACTCGATTGTATTCAATACCTGAACAAATGTATAGGCCTGCGAATCCAGCTTAAGACGTCATCACTAACGTCTTACTTCTAAGCCCCAACTGCCAGCTCCATCATTTAAAACACGACCGGATTTTATGACTGATCCATGCTTCCATTTTACGACGTCCGTCAGCCTTTCATGAGCTTCTTGAACGCCGCTATGCAGCTATCGTTTAGCGTTGAATGTGACGCACCAGCAAGTCTGCTGTGGGCGCACCAGAGAGCACGCGTTGTGAACGAGAACCACTTGAAGTTCCACGATTAGCAGCGACGCGTGCTATTTCGTTCACTGACAGATGACGTGGGTGGGTCAACTCAACGTCGTCAGACTCTTAGTCAAGTTGAGATTCTAATTGGGACCATTGTCCGGAGTCACAATGGTCGTAACAAAAGAGTCTGGCGGGGTTTAGTCTTCCACGTTTGGCAAGCCATGGCCGCGTTTAAAATAGAGATTCTTTACTTGACCATTAATAGACAGTGGATATGGAGTGCTTGCCATTAATAGACAGTGGATATAGAGTGCTTGCCATTAATAGACAGTGGATATAGGGCACTTGCCATTAATAGACAGTGGATATAGAGAGCTTGCCATTAATAGACAGTGGATATAGAGTGCTTGCCATAAATAGAAAGTGGATATAGAGCGCTTGCCATTAATAGACAGTGGATATAGAGTGCTTGCCATTAATAGACAGTGGATATAGAGTGCTTGCCATTAATAGACAGTGGATATAGAGTGCTTGCCATTAATAGACAGTGGATATAGAGTGCTTGCCATTAATAGACAGTGGATATAGAATGCTGGGTCTAGTACGTGCGAGATCATGGATTGCTAGGTAAAGCTGAGTAGATTAAGATTACTGGATCTAATAAGACGGATCTGGTTGTCTGATCTTGTTACAAGCGATCGCTGGGACTATTACACAGTGGATAGTAATCTTTGTGATTATAACACAGTGGATAGTAATCTTTGTGATTATAACACATTGTATACGGATTGTTGGTATGCATTTGACAAAACAATGTAATCCACAAATAAATTTGTTAAAACTCCATTTTATCCACCAAGTATCCATGAAAGATATTCTACCGAATAAATTTAATCCTCTGAAAAACATTTTTTAATTAATGAAATTCAACTTACACTCTTATCCAGGTAAACAATCCAGCAGTTTTAAGTAATCCAGAGGCAATATCCATTCGACAGTGAACCCAACATCAGCCAAATAAACAGAGAATCAAACAAGTGAACACAAGTTCAGCCAATTGAACACAAGATGAGACAATTGAACACGACATACGACAATCAAACACAACATCAGCTTACTGAACACAAGATCAGCCAATTGAACACAAGATCAGCCAATTGAACACAAGATCAGCCAATTGAACACAAGATCAGCCAATTGAACACAAGATCAGCCAATTGAACACAAGATCGGCCAATTGAACACAACATCAGTTAATCTTTAAAAAATACTGGCCTTTGGTTATGACATAGCCATGGCAAATAAAGTCCTACAGACAGGTCATGTGCTAGGTCCCAGCAGGCCCTAATGCCGTAACCAGCCACCCAGCAGGCCCTAATGCCGTAACCAGCCACCCAGCAGGCCCTAATGCCGTAACCAGCCACCTAGCAGGCCCTGATGCCGTAACAAGCTACCCAGCGCGCTCTTCTGTAAGACACGGTTGGAGATGAGAAACACTTTTTCCAGACCTTAGGTCACGTAGCTTGGGGGTGAAAGTGTCCCATCCGGGTAGACATTTGTAGAGCAGATGTGTGCACTTGAGCAGGGCGTATTCTTGTTTCCTTCTCTCACGAACTGTCATCGAGGGCAAGAATCTCGGCTTAGATAGAAAGATGGTTTTGGTGTGAGACAAGCTTTCTAATAACGTATGTCTATACACGCATCAGATTGATAGTAGTTACTAACGTATGTCTGTATACGCATCAGATTGATATAAGTTACTAACATATGTCTATACACGCATCAGATTGATAAAAGTTACTAACATATGTCTGTACACGCATCAGATTGATAGAAGTTACAATATGTCTGTACATACATCAGATTGAAAGAAGTTACTAACATATGTCTGTACACACATCAGATTGAAAGAAGTTACTAACGTATGTCTGTACACACATCAGATTGAAAGAAGTTACTAACGTATGTCTGTACACACATCAGATTGAAAGAAGTTACTAACATATGTCTGTACACACATCAGATTGAAAGAAGTTACTAACATATGTCTGTACACACATCAGATTGAAAGAAGGATTATACCAGTTTTGTAAAGACCAGGAAATGTATAGAAGAGACATACAGCTGGAGCTGTCAACACTTCAAACGTCAAAGTTGACCACTAAACAAAGGCCTTTGGTAGAAATTTCTCGGAAACCTTGAGGATTATGGGTTCTAAAAAGTCCAACCACGTCGCCAAGTAATTTTTAAAAAACATATTTTGTAATTGCCTTACATAATCAGAACGCAAACGTTATCTTTGCCAACTTTCTTTTTGTGTCCAAATCTCCTTCACTTAACCCTATTTCAACATAAAATATCTTCACCAAACAACTATTTCTACGACAAACTCTTATTTCGAGTCATTTGGATTGCATATTTTTTTTATTTTCTTTTGCAAGGCTGCATATTTCCTTCTAAACATAAGATTTATGTTATTTGCTCCGTTATAATTTACAAGTGAAGACTTTTTAAAGATATCCACTTTCCTCTCTCCAACAGGTCGTGCAATTCTCAGCTTGAGACGGACAGCCTCGTGACGTCTAATCGTTGCCACAATGGCCAGATTTCTTAAGAAGGAACAAAGATGGCCAAAAGTGTGTTGGGCGAGGCGAGGCCTATGTGAACGCCTTAAGATTTTCTTTTTTTGGCTGCTAATTAAAATAATTTGTTCTTTGTTAACTCAGACCCCCATTTTGTATCCATTGAAAGGATTAAAATATGGATTTTTTTCATTTGCAAGGATGTTAGAGTAGGCAAGTGAAGTGTGGTGGTGAAGGCGAGGGTGTGGGAGTGAGGGTGTGGGTAGTGGATAAGAATTTCGTGTGGGTCAGGGTATCGTGGTGAGGATTTCGTGGTGAGCGTGTTGTGGTTAGAGTGTTGCTGTGAGGTTGTGACGTTAAGGATTTGAGTGAGGGGGTGGTGGTTGGGAGAGTGTGATGGTGAGTGTGAGATGGTGAGGGTGTAGTGGTGAGAGTGTGATGGTTAGGGTGAGATGGTGAGAGTGTGGTGGTGAGTGTGAGATGGTGAGGAGGTGGTGGTGAGGGTGTGGTGTGAGGGTGAGATAGTGAGGGTGAGATAGTGAGGTGAGATAGTGAGGGTGTTGTGGTGAGGGTGTGATGGTGAGGGTGTGATGGTGAGGGTAAGTTGGCGTGGAGAATAGACCGACCAAAAGGGATTGTCTGATTTCGGCCGAAACCGAAACTAGGCCGAAAGCTAAAATTGACTTTCGGCCGAAACCGGAACCAAAAGCTCAACTTGACTTTCGGCCGAAACCACAATCTTAACGAGACTTTCAGCCGAAACCGAAACATTAAATTTAGATATTTGAAATTCGTTCACGTATACATTCTGCATGCATCGAAAATATTAATAAACAAACATCTAATAAATATTATGACGTTTACCATTTTCAATTAAAAATTAATTTAAATTTTTTAAAAATGTATTGTAATGTAGTATGGTAAGAGAACATTTTCACGGGGGGGGGGGGGGGAAGAGGGGGGAAAAATTCATTAAAAAGCGACCCTTGAGTGCCCTTTGCCTTTTAATATAATTACCATGCTACCCAGACCTATATTTGCAATAATTAGTGTGGCTCCAATAGAGCAAATTGTCACCTAAATGTTAGTTATTAAGACTATAAAACTATCACCAAAATGTTTCACTGTTATCGCCATACTAGTGCTGTGTGTTTTCATAAATAGCTGGCTAGATATCGCTGTATAAATATTTAACCTAGCAACAACATACTAGTCGTTCCGTGCTGGTGACGTCATTATTTCGTTCGGCGACCACCCTCCCCAAGACTCATTAGTGGGGGTTGGGGGGGGGGGAATTTTTTAACCGGGTCTCTTAAAATCATTGTTTTGACGGGTCTCGACCGAGAATCGCAACAGACATCTGAAAATCGTAAATTTGGAACAGGTTTCCAGAAGGCCTACTACATAATGATTATACGAACCAATGATTTCATGCACACGCGGGTTATCTCGTCAATCACTATGTTATGTTTATGGGCGTGATTGTGGTGAAGTTCAAGAAATCAATCAATTGAACAAACCAAAGTTTCACTAATTTTTTTTCAATATTTCAAAAAAATTATTTTTTTTTAATTAAACAAAAAAATTGTAATGGAAATGTTACGATTCCCTAGCATTATTCAATATTATTCACCTTTGACCTTTGAAAACATTGATGAGCATGATGATAAATCAAAATGAAGATCACAAATGAAGGAAATGAATAAACCTAGGGCTCCCAATTTTATTTATTTATTTTTTAATGAAAGCTACATTATGGTATAAATATCACCATTCCATTAGTTTTTCTTGCACAAAACTGTTTACATTTGCCTATGCCTAATTGAAATGTAATTTTTGGAAATGAAGGACCAATAGGTTAATCATTCAGCTGTGAGCAGTAGTCATATGACATACGATGACAGCAAGACGTCGAGCAGTAATGAATATCCGATTGCCGGCCTACAGACAGAAAGACAGTCTGACTTCTGGTAGAGGACTAAAAACCTAGAAACTGAAATTAAATTGAAAGGTGTCTTTCTGTTTCGGCCGAAACCGAATCTAGGCCGAAAGTGATCAAATGGCAACTTTCGGCGCCGAAACCGAAGCCGAAACCGAAATCCGGTCGGTCTCTAGAGTGGATGTTATGAGTTTGTTGTGATAGGGTTTGTGAAGGTTAACATAGAAATAGACTGAATTTTAACATTTTGGAGTCAATTTAAATGTAAGGTTTGAATGGTGAGATGTCTTGAAACCTGGCTTATATCTTATGGTGAGATATCTTGAAAAGTAGCATAGATCTTATGGTGAGATATCTTGGAAAGTGGCATATATCTTATGGTGAGATATCTTGAAAAGTTGCATAGATCTTATGGTGAGATATCTTGAAAAGTGGCATAGATCGTATGGTGAGATATCTTGAAAAGTGACATAGATGTTATGGTGAGACATCTTGAAAAGTGACATAGATCGTATGGTTAGATATCTTGAAAGGTTTATACGACTAGTGGTGAGATATGCTAAAAGGTGATATGCGTTAAATAGTGAGACATTTTGATAGGTGATATCCACCAACGATAGCATATGTTGGTGATGAAAGGTGAGATGCGTCTACTGGTCGTGCATGGTGAAAGGTTCAATACGTTTAAACAAGAATTTTGACCCCCAAAAAATCAAACTCGTTTTTGCCTGGAAAGAAAACGTTAGGACTCGCCAGGTTCACCAGCCCTCCTTGTCTCAGGTAAGAACACACACACACACACAAAATACCTTTAAGATTTTTGAGAATACAAATGTAGGAATAAATTGAAGGCGACTTTCTGCTGGCGGCTGCCTCCTTGCACTAATTAGCAAGAGTTATGTTGTGTGGGCGGCAGAAATGGGGCCAGGGGTGGGGAACGGTTTGGTAAGGGGGAGTAGTTTCGGCCGGGGGGGGGGGAAGGGGGGGGGAGGGGGGGGAGAAATACAGAAAGGCAAAACTAAATATAGCATTATTTTTTAAAGATAAAGAACTAATTCATATAGTTGGACATATGCACTAATTAGCAAGAGTTATGTTGTGTGGGCGGCAGAAATGGGGCCAGGGGTGGGGAACGGTTTGGTAAGGGGGAGTAGTTTCGGCCGGGGGGGGGGAAGTGGGGAGGAGGGGGGAGAGAAATACAGAAAGGCAAAACTAAATATAGCATTATTTTTTAAAGATAAAGAACTAATTCATATAGTTGGACATAGAGAATATTACAGACACATAGTTTGGGAGAGAAGTTAGAAAATATTACAGATGAATAGTTTGGTAGAGGAGTTAGAAAATACTACAGATACGTAGTTTGGTAGAGAAGTTAGAAAAAACTTCAGATAAATAGTTTGGTAGAGAAATGAGAAAATACTACAGATATATAGTTTGGTAGAGAAGTTAAAAAATACTACAGACATATAAATTTTTAGATAAGTTCAAAAATACTACAGATACATAATTTGTTAGATATGTTAGAAAAAACTAGACTAAGAAAGAGGGAGACAAGGTGTAAAACAGAGGAAGATGTCGTATGAGATTACGGGAGTTATGGTCTAAGATCGAGGGAAAGGGGAGAAAGGAAAAGTTAAAATCCAGATAGAAAGAATGAGAGGAGAGATAGTGGAGGGAAAAACTAGTAAGGTAGGGGGAACAAGTATGGGATGAGGGAATACTAGTATGGGATGAGGGAATACTAGTATGGGATGAGGGAGAAACTAGTATGGAATGAGGGAGAAACTAGTATGGAATGAGTGAGAAACTGGTATGGGATGAGGGAGAAACTAGTATGGGATGAGGGAGAAACTAGTATGGAATGAGGGAGAAACTGGTATGGGATGAGGGAGAAACTGGTATGGAATGAGGGAGAAACTAGTATGGGATGAGGGAGAAACTAGTATGGAATGAGTGAGAAACTGGTATGGGATGAGAGAGAAACTAGTATGGGAAGAGGGAGAAACTAGTATGGGATGAGGGAGAAGCTAGTATGGGATGAGGGAGAAACTAGTATGGGATGAGGGAGAAACTAGAATGGGACTAGGAAGAAACTAGTATGGGATGAGAGAGAAACTAGTATGGGACTAGGAAGAAACTAGTATGGGATGAGGGAGAAACTAGTATGGGAAGAGGGAGAAACTAGTATGGGAAGAGGGAGAAACTAGTATGGGAGAGGGAGAAACTGGTATGGATGAGGGAGAAACTAGTATGGGAAGAGGGAGAAATTAGTATGGGAAGAGGGAGAAACTAGTATGGGATGAGGGAGAAACTAGTATGGGGTGAGGGAGAAACTAGTATGGGAAGAGGGAGAAAGTAGTATGGGATGAGTGCGAAACTAGCATGGGATGAGGTAGAAACTAATATGGGATGAGGGAGAAACTAGTATGAAATGAGGGAGAAATTGGTATGGGATGAGAGAGAAAATAGAATGGGTTGAGAAAGAAACTAGTATGGGATGAGGGAGACACTATTATGGGATGAGGGAAAAATTTGTATGGGATGAGTTAGAAACTAGTATGGGATGAGGGAGAAAGTAGTATGGGATGAAGGAGAAACTAGAATGGGATGAGGGAGAAACTAGTATGGGAAGAGGGAGAAACTAGTATTGGATGAGGGAGACACAAGTATGGGATGAGGGAGACACTAATAAGGGATGAGGGAGAAATAGTATGGGATTAGGGAGAAAGTAGTATGGGATGAGCGAGAAACTAGTATGGGAAGAGGGAGAAATTAGTATGGCATGAGGGAGAAACTAGTATGGGATGAGGGAGAAACTAGTATGGGATTAGAGAGAAAGTAGCATGGGAAGAGGGAGAAACTAGTATGGGAAGAGAGAGAAACTAGTATGGGAAGAGGGAGAAACTAGTATGGGATGAGGGAGACACTAGTATGGGATAAGGGAGACACTAGCATGGCATGAGGGAGAAACTAGCATGGGAAGAGAGAGAAACAAGTATGGGATGAGGGAGACACTAGTATGGGATGAGGGAGAAACTAGTATGGGAAGAGAGAGAACCTAGTATGGGATGAGGGAGAAGCTAGTATGGGATGAGAGAGAAATTAGTATGGGATAAGGGAGAAAGTAGTATGGGATGAGCGAGAAACAAGTATGGGAAGAGGGAGTAACTAGTATGGGAAGAGGGAGAAACTAGCATGGGAAGAGTGAGAAACTAATATGGGATGAGGGAGACACTAGTATGGGATGAGGGAGAAACTAGTATGGCAAGAGGGAGAAACTAGCATGGGAAGAGGGAGAAACTAGTATGGCATGCGTGAGAAACTAGTATGGGATGAGGGAGAAACTAGTATGGGATTAGTGAGAAAGTAGTATGGGATGAGCGAGAAACTAGTATGGGAAGAGGGAGAAACTAGTATGGGAAGAGGGAGAAACTAGTATGGGAAGAGGGAGAAACTAGTATGGGATGAAGGAGACACAAGTATGGGAAAAGGGAGAAACAAGTATGGGATGAGGGAGACACTAGTATGGGATGAGGGAGAAACTAGTATGGGATTAGGGAGAAAGTAGCATGGGATGAGGGAGAAACTAGTATGGGAAGAGGGAGAAACTAGTATGGGAAGAGGGAGAAACTAGTATGGGAAGAGGGAGAAACTAGTATGGGAAGAGGGAGAAACTAGTATGGGATGAAGGAGACACTAGTATGGGAAAAGGGAGAAACAAGTATGGGATGAGGGAGACACTAGTATGGGATGAGAGAGAAACTGGTATGGGGAGAGAGAGAAACTAGTATGGGATGAGGGAGACACTAGCATGGGATGAGGGAGAAACTAGTATGGGATTAGAGAGAAAGTAGCATGGGATGAGGGAGAAACTAGTATGGGAAGAGGGAGAAACTAGTATGGGAAGAGGGAGAAACTAGTATGGGAAGAGGGAGAAACTAGTATGGCATGAGGGAGAAACTAGTATGGGATGAGGGAGACACTAGTATGGGAAGAGGGAGAAACTAGTATGGAATGAGGGAGAAACTAGTATGGGATGAGGGAGAAACTAGTATGGAATTAGGGAGAAAGTAGATTGGGATGAGGGGGAAAATAGTATGGGATGAGGGAGAAACTAGTATGGGATGAGGGAGCAACTAGTATGGGATGAGGGAGTAATTAGTATGGGATGAGGGAGAAATTAGTATGGGATGAGGGAGAAATTAGTATGGGATGAGGGAGAAACTGGTATGAGATGAGGGAGAAGCTAGTTTGGAATGAGAGAAAAACTAGTATGGGATGAGGGAGAAAGTAGTATGGGATGAGGGAGAAAGTAGTATGTGATTAGGGAGAAACTAGTATGGAATGAGTGAGAAAGAAGTATGGGATGAGGGAGAAACTAGAATTGGATGAGGGAGAACGTAGTATGGGATGAGGGAGAAACTAGTATGGGATGAGGGAGAAAGTAGTATGGGATGAGGGAGAAACTAGTATGGGAAGAGGGAGAAACTTGTATGGGATGAGGGAGCAACTAGTATGGGATGAGGAAGAAAATAGTATGGGATGAGGGAGAAAGTAGAATGGGATGAGGGAGAAACTAGTATGGGATGAAGGAGAAAGTAGTATGGGATGAGGGGGAAACTAGAATGGGATGAGGGAGAAAGTAGTATGGGATGAGGGAGAAACTAGTATGGGATGAGGGAGAAAGTAGTATGGGATGAGGGAGCAACTAGTATGGGACTAGGAAGAAACTAGTATGGGAGTAGGTAGAAACTAGTATGGGATGAGGGAGAAACTAGTATGGGATGAGGGAGAAATTAGTATGGGATGAGGGAGAAACTGGTATGAGATGATGGAGAAACTCGTATGGAATGAGAGAGAAACTAGTATGGGAAGAGGGAGAAACTAGTATGGGAAGAGGGAGAAACTAGTATGGGAAGAGGGAGAAACTAGTGTGGCATGAGGGAGAAACTAGTATGGGATGAGGGAGACACTAGTATGGGAAGAGGGAGAAACTAGTATGGAATGAGGGAGAAACTAGTATGGGATGAGGGAGAAAGTAGTATGGGATGAGGGAGAAAGTAGTATGGTAGGAGGGAGAAACTAGAATGGGATGAGGGAGAAAGTAGTATGGGATGAGAGAAAAACTAGTATGGGATGAGGGAGAAAGTAGTATGGGATGAGGGAGAAAGTAGTATGGGATGAGGGAGAAAGTAGTATGGGATGAGGGAGAAACTAGAATGGGATGAGGGAGAAAGTAGTATGGGATGAAGGAGAAAGTAGAATGGGATTAGGGAGAAAATAGTATGGGATGAGGGAGAAAGTAGTATGGGATGAGTGAGAAAGTAGTATGCGATGAGGGAGAAAGTAGAATGGGATTAGGGAGAAAGCAGAATGGGATGAGGGAGAAAGTAGTATGGGATGAAGAGAAAGTAGAATGGAATGGAATGAATTATTTATTTATTTATTTAGGCATTTTTTATATAGCGCTTATCATAAAGCTCTAAGCGCTTTACAATTATTAAAACATGTAAACTAAGTAAATACAAATGAGACACTAGGATAGTAACTACTATTCTATAGAAACAATGAAAATGGCTATAAAA
>CAXITT010001180.1:0-10906 GCA_964033795.1 Lymnaea stagnalis | reverse complement strand
GGCGGGGTTGTGGGGGGGGTTCGGGTGGGGTTCTGGGCGGGAGTCGGACGGGGTTCAGGGTTGGGTTCACGGCGGGGTTCATGGTGGGGTTCATGGTGCGGTTCAGGGTTGGGTTCCTGGTGGGGTTCAGAGTGGGGTTCATGGCGGGGTTCATGGGAGGGTTCAGGGCGTGGTTCATGGCGGGGTTCATTGCGGGGTTCATGGCGGGGTTCATGGCAGGGTTTATGGCGGGGTTCATGGCGGGGTTCATAGTGGGGTTCATGGTGGGGTTCATGGCGGGTTACATGGCGATGTTTATGTTGGTATTCAGGGCGGGGTCCATGGCGGGGGTTCAGGGTGAGGTTCAGTGCAGAGCTTAGGTCGGGGTTTTTTGCAGATACTTAACTTTTAGGTATCTGTGATCTCAGGGAGAAATCAGATCATAGCAAAAAAAAATTTTTTTTTTTTTTAAATTAGTTTTTATTTCAGTGTTGAGATATCATAGAACGTTATTCCTTGTCAACAGAACAGAATTAAAGGAAATGTAAGTAACACATTTATTTTCCCTTCAAGCGTCCATCCTCTCAAAGTAGCTTTTAAAAGGGTTGAAATTACATTTGGGCTCTTTTGAGGAAATAGAAATAAAGAAAAATGGACTGGTATGGACAGAATTTAAAAAAAACGAGTGAAATTAAGAAAAGATAAAATAAAGACGCATCTTTTGACAGTCATTAAAAAATACATTTTCCTTTCCTCACATTAATGGGTAAATATCAACGCGTCGCTGACACTAAATGAATGGAAATATTTGCGCACCAGCCGTGTTCCAACCAGTGCGTTATTCAACAGGCTCGACGCATGAGACTCCACAAATTAACTAACTGTTTAGCTTCTGCTTCGACTGGCAGACGTCGTTTGGCATACTCAAATGTTTTTTTTCAACTGAGTTAGTTTATTTTGTGGTTTTAGAAAACACTTTCAATTGATCCAATTAGAATTCTTTTTGAAAATTAGTTAATTTAATAATTGAATTCGTTGCCATGGAAACACTTTTTTTTTTAAAGTTAAACAAAGTTGGCGTACAGATTACCAACAGTTTGAGAACGTTTGGGGTACAGATTACCAACAGTTTGAGAACGGTTGGGGTGCAGATTACCAACAGTTTGAGAACGGTTGGGGTGCAGATTACCAACAGTTTGAGAACGGTTGGGGTGCAGATTACCAACAGTTTGAGAACGGTTGGGATGCAGATTACCAACAGTTTGAGAACGGTTAGGCTACAGATTGATAACAGTTTGAGAATGGTTTGGGTACAGATTGCTAACACTTTGAAATTGGTTTGGGTGCAAATAGATAACCGTTTAGGAACCTTTGGTTTGAAAATGTGTATCATTAGAATCCCTGGAGGAAATTTGCATGTCTTGGAATACCCTCAAACACCAGGAGTAGGTCAGGGCTTTTTACACTATAATTTCTTATTGACCAGTACCGGCCCCGCACTGACACAAATGCTGGTGGTCCACTGCCTAGACGGACCATGGCTCAGACGGAATACTGCCCAGATGAACCACTGCGAAGAGGGACCACTGCCCAGACAGACTACTGCCCAGACGGACCACTGCCCAGACGGACCACTGCCCAGAGGGACCACTGCCCAGACGGACAACTGCCCAGACGGACCACTGCCCAGATGGACCACTGCCCAGAGGAACGACTGTCCAGAGGGACCACTGCCCAGAGGAACTACTGTCCAGAGGGACCACTGCCCAGAGGGACTACTGTCCAGCATTGTTCCCTCTAAGGTGTGTTGGTTTGTGTGCAAAGTCATAAAGTTATGTGCAAAGTTTTCCAGCATCAATTTTTTTTTGTGAGCAAAATTTTGCAGCCCACAAACACAGACACACACTTATGTAGAAATTTGCCCATGCAAGGACTCATTGAATTGTTAGGCGTAAAACAGTTAAACACATCTCAGCAGCAGCCCCCAGGGCTTAAAGCAGCCGCCCCCCCCCCACTCCCTTGCACGTTGTGGTGGAAATCATTAAAACATGTTTGGCACATTACTGTTGCACCACTTCGTCCACAATAAACAATGGAGGTCATTTCCGGTGTGCACAGTGTAACACGTGTAATACATCAATGGCCAGGCGTGTTCCTTTAAATAAATCTGAAACCTGTTTAGTCTGCGAATGACTGAGGGGCCATTCAATGGGACAGCACGTGCCTGCCTACCATTGGTTATAGTTTTGGGGACACGCCCATTCCATGCTCAAGTAATTTGATTTTGACAAGTAAAAATTTGTACACGTGGCATACACGCACGCAGTACTTTGAATACACACATACAGGATCAGTGAGTATAAACACATACAGGATCAGTGAGTATAAACAAATACAGGATCAGTGAGTATAAACACATACAGGATCAGTGAGTATAAACACATACAGGATCAGTGAGCATAAACACATACAGGATCAATGAGTATAAACACATACAGGATGCGTGTGTATAAACACGTACAGGTTCGGTGTTTATAAAAACAAAAGCTGTGTTGATTATATCATCATTTCCGTTGCAGAACAGTTGACCAACCGGAAAAAAGGTTTTAAAAGCAGAATGGTTGACCAATCGCGACAAAAATTTTAAAAGCAGAATGTTTGACCAATCGGGGCAAAGGATTAAAAAGCAGAATAGTTGACCAATCGGGGCAAAGGTTTTAAAAGCAGAATGGTTGACCAATCGGGGCAAAGGTTTTAAAAGCCTTCAAACCCCTAGTGCATAATTTCCTCATCACCACCAGTAACAGAAACATTGCAAATCCCATCTACATGCATAGGAGCCAAAATGATCAATAAATTGATCGTGGGTCCTTAAGATATAGAAGAAGAAGAAAAGCAGAATAGTTGACCAATCAGAGCAAAGGTTTTAAAAGCAGAATAGTTGACCAATCGGGGCAAAGGTTTAAAAAGCAGAATAGTTGACCAATCAGAGCAAAGATTTTAAAAGCAGAATGGTTGACCAATCAGAGCAAAGATTTTAAAAGCAGAATGGTTGACCAATCAGAGCAAAGATTTTAAAAGCAGAATGGTTGACCAATCAGAGCAAAGATTTTAAAAGCAGAATGGTTGACCAATCAGAGCAAAGATTTTAAAAGCAGAATGGTTGACCAATCAGAGCAAAGATTTTAAAAGCAGAATGGTTGACCAATCAGAGCAAAGATTTTAAAAGCAGAATGGTTGACCAATCGGGGCAAAGGATTGAAATTGTTTACTTGTGTGTGTACTTTTTTTTTTTTTCTTTGTGACGCATGTCTTTTATCCCCCTTGTTATTATTGCATGCGTATTTAAAACAAATGGACACATGCCAGGTTTGTGACTTCGGACAAACAGGCAGCTCAACATAATTAATGCACGAAGCCGGACTCTCCGGTGACATGACTTCCTTTGGCTGTTCATTCAATCACGCATCTTGTACGCATCTTTTTTATTCTAAAAATTTTAACGCTCGCTTTGCTTCTGATAACATATTAGCGCTTTGCTTCTGCTTACATTTTTAACGAGAACAATTCCAAAATTTACCATTTCTAGCCCCCCCCCACCCCACACACACACACACTTACACAAACCCATGAACTAATTGATCCGTTGATCAAACCAACATGTTACAAGTGCATACTTTGAGACAAAGACAAGCAGTGTACCTTGCACGTCTTTACACCAGCGGGGGCCCTCGACCAAGTTATGCACTGGGGCCCCACATCACTCTATATCATGAGGGCTGTGCCAAGTAGGGGGCAAGAGGGGCTAATCTCACCTGGCGCCAACTCAGAGGGCGCCAAAGTCGTTTTTGATAGGCCCTTAATAGTGAATTAAGCGAAATAATCCGATGTACTTCACATCGTGAGGGGCGCCAAAAGCATGTTTACTAGTCCGCCCTGGGCGCCGCGTGTCCTCGGCACGGCTCTGTCTATAACTTACTATCCAAGTTATGTTATGAAAAGTATTATTATGGCCCAGGTTGGCTCAGGCGTTTCGACCAGATTCTTTCAGGTCATTTTATCCGCGGGGGGAAAGGGGGTGGGGGGGGGGTGGGGGTTGGCATTTCAGGCGTTCGAAAAAAATGAGGAGGGGGGGGGAGGTTACATTAAGCATTTTAGTTACCGGAAAATTGATCGACTGAAATTTGATCGAACGGAAATTTGGTCGAATCTTTTTTTTTTCTTTTCACACGTTAAAATTTTCGTCAACTTTCTTTTTGAACGCACTATACTATATAGTAAAACAAAGTAATGCGTTCAAAAAGAAATTTCAAGCAGGATTTTAACTTTTAAATTAACTTAAAATTATTTTTAAGCTAAATTTTAAACAAGAAGAAGGAAGTTAGTTTTGACAAAAGACGTCAGACATTTATTACTATGTGATTTATCTGGGGAAAGATGTAACGGGATGAAATCCCCAAATTGTGCTATTACCTTAAAGGTTTTAGGGGTTTTCAACTATCATTACGGTCTTCATTTAAAACAGTAAATGTTCTTCTTCTTCTATATATTAAGGGCCCACGATCAATCCATTGATCATTCTGGCTCCTAAGTATGTAGAGGGATTTGCAATGTCTCAGTGCCTGGTATTGAAGATCATATTTCACTGGTTGCAAGGGCTACTCAACGAGGGTATCGTGATCTGTGGGTCGGAAGGCCTGTTCAATAGACGCACATGTGTCAAGTGTTATCGCCTCCCTGTTCCTTTTGGAAGCTTGTTCCAGTCCCTGATTGTCTTGGGCAGGAATGAGCAGTTCTTGTACTGGTTTCTAACTGGTATGAGCCGGAACTGCTTGTCTCTGCCTCGTTGCTGTCTATGGGGGAGAGGGGCGAGTGTCTTCTGGGTGAATGGGTCCCAGACTGAAGATGCGTAATCTAAAAGTGGCCGGACAAAGGCTTTATAGGCTCTTTCTTTCACACTGGAGTTGCCTGGTTGCACACATTGTTATATGCTCGCCCCTGCAGACCTCTCTTTGAATGGTAACACCCAGGTACTTTACGGAGGAAACTGGCTCAAGACTATGGCCATGGCAGTTTGTAAAGATGGTGAAGAGGAGTACCACTTCTAGAGGCTGACAATGTCTGGCATTTTACATGATGAAATTCCATGACCCAGCTCATCTCCCACTCAGCTAACCGATTGAGGTTACCTAGAGGCATGAGAGCCACAGAACAGTTAGCCCCCCCCTACAACAGTTAGGCCCCCCTACAACAGTTAGGCCCCCTACAACAGCTAGGCCCCCTATAACAGTGAAGTCCCCTATAACAGTTAGGTCCCCCTACAACAGTTAGGCCCCCTACAACAGTTAGGCCCCCCTACAACAGTTAGGCCCCCCTACAACAGTTAGGCCCAACTACAACAGTTAGGCCCCCTACAACAGTTAGGCCCCCCTACAACAAATAGGCCCATCTACAAGAGTTTGGTCCCCTACAACAATTAGGCCCCCTACAACAGTTAGGCCCCCTACAACAGTTAGGCCCCCCTACAACAAATAGGCCCATCTACAAGAGTTTGGTCCCCTACAACAATTAGGCCCCCTACAACAGTTAGGCCCCCTACAACAGTTAGGCCCCCCTACAACAAATAGGCCCATCTACAAGAGTTTGGTCCCCTACAACAATTAGGCCCCCTACAACAGTTAGGCCCCCTACAACAGTTAGGCCCCCCTACAACAAATAGGCCCATCTACAAGAGTTTGGTCCCCTACAACAATTAGGCCCCCTACAACAGTTAGGCCCCCTACAACAGTTAGGCCCCCCTACAACAAATAGGCCCATCTACAAGAGTTTGGTCCCCTACAACAATTAGGCCCCCTACAACAGTTAGGCCCCCTACAACAGTTAGGCCCCCCTACAACAAATAGGCCCATCTACAAGAGTTTGGTCCCCTACAACAATTAGGCCCCCTACAACAGTTAGGCCCCCTACAACAGTTAGGCCCCCCTACAACAAATAGGCCCATCTACAAGAGTTTGGTCCCCTACAACAATTAGGCCCCCTACAACAGTTAGGCCCCCTACAACAGTTAGCCCCCCCTACAACAGTTAGGCCCCCCTACAACAGTTAGGCCCCCTACACCAGTGAGCCCCCCCCTACAACAGTTAGGCCCCCTACAACAGTTAGACCCCCTTTCAACCGTGAGGGCCTCTAGAGGCCTGAGGCTCAGGACAAGCGGCCAGTGCGGCCATGCTTTAAGACGGCACTGGTCGTGTAGAGTTAATAACAAGATCAGGCCCACCCCTCTCCATGATGGTAGACGCGAGTTGTCGCTGTCTTTTGTTTATAACTTTTCTTGTGGCGTCTGTGTCATTTATCTCCATCGTGCAATAAATCAACCATTTTCCTTGAACTCAGTGCTCACTAACATTTGCTATCTCTCTAGGACACAACTTAAGATACGTTTTTATTAGCTTTACATTATTTAGTTGTTTTTTCCTGTTGTGTTCGTTGACGGAGGCTTCTTGGCGACACGTTCATCCTTTTTTTAAGGTTTTATCCAAAAAGTTGAGTTTAACATTTCCCCAATAAGTTATGTTTAATATTTCACCAAAAAGTTGTGTTTAATATTTCCCCAATAAGTTGTGTTTAATATTTCCCCAATAAGTTGTGTTTAATATTTCCCCAAAAAGTTGTGTTTAACATTTCCCCAATAACTTGTGTTTAATAGTTCCCCAATAAGTTGTGTTTAATATTTCCCCAATAAGTTGTGTTTAATATTTCCCCAATAGGTTGTGTTTAACATTTCCCCAATAAGTTGTGTTTAACATTTCCCCAATAAGTAGTGTTTAATATTTCCCCAATAAGTTGTGTTTAATATTTCCCCAATAAGTTGTGTTTAACATTTCCCCAATAAGTTGTGTTTAACATTTCCCCAATAAGTTGTGTTTAATATATCCCCAATAAGTTGTGTTTAATATTTCCCCAAAAAGTTGTGTTTAACATTTCCCCAATAAGTTGTGTTTAATATTTCCCCAATAAGTTGTGTTTAACATTTCTCAATAAGTTGTGTTTAATATTTCCCCAATAAGTTGCGTTTAACATTTCCCCAATAAGTTGTGTTTAACATTTCCCCAATAAGTTGTGTTTAATATTTCCCCAGTAAGTTGTGTTTAACATTTCCCCAATAAGTTATGTTTAATATATCCCCAATAAGTTGTGTTTTATATTTCCCATTGTTTCATCCTGATGGCAAACCTCTCAAAATTAGACCATAGAAAAATTGTAGAAAATCACAGTTTAGATTCCATGAAAACCTCAAATCTATGGGATGAAAACATGGGTTATCTTGTCCCACAGGTCAAACTATTTAACGGGAGAAAATCCGTATTTATTTTATAGATAAAAATATTTCGTTTTTATTCCCCTTTGTGGGAGTCGTAAGATTTTTGTTCAGACCATCTGTAACCCTACAGAAAGTATCGATTTCAACGTGTAATTTTGTTATTCATGGGTAGACTTATATAAATGTACCCACGTTTTGTTAACGCCATTGACAAACATATGTTTATTTATCGATTAGTAAATTCTATTTGGCCATGGAGTTTCGCTGCACTGAATAACTTAATCGGCTTTTTCTTATTAGAAGTATATTTAAAGGTTTAGTTTTTATTTATTACGTTATACATTTTTTAAAAAGTATTATTTTGTAATTAAAAAAAGGTTAAAACGTATTGAATTTTAAAAATGCAAAGCTAACATTTGTGTGGTTTTTTATTAACAATTTAAAAAGCAGTACATTTTATTTATAAATTTTACCTTTACTTTTAAGAAAGGGGAACATACATTATCACGGTTATTAAATCAAAGAAACTTGGGAAGTTTGGGCTAAAATAAGCGATTCGCGAATGAATAGGCTTTGTCATTTCTAAGACCGGAAAACGTCATAGCGTACTATTTTTAGAAGGTCCGCGGACAAATATTGCTTAAAACATGGCAGCATATAGTGTGTTTCAGCATATCGTTCGGGCGATCCTTGTATCTAGAGTTACTGTTACATATGACGTTCACGCAATGAAGTCGCATTTGAGAAAACAGAAGTAAAAAAAAAAATGTGTAAAATATTTCGTAAAATAGAGTTGTAAACAAGTTTCAGGGACACTTCGCTAACATAGTAATACTGAACAGTACCCGGATGATCAGTAATGGTGACATCAGTTCTATTAATAGATTTCCGCCATTAAATGACAAGCCCTATTCATTTGCGTGTTTATTTAGAAAAATAATTAATTTTAATTTATTTCGCAACATCAACAACGCACTAAAAACAACTGATTTTGGGGATTTCCCGATAAATGTGATTACGGTGAAATTCTTTGATCATAATTTGTTTTTCATAAATTTCAAACGCATTTAAAATGCTTAAGATAGTTCCTTTGTTGTTACTTTATATTTTTTTGTAATTTATAATAATAATACTTAAACTTTTACTAAAATAATAGCGGATATATAATATTTTTTACACATTTAAATTAATTCGATTTCCATAAAATAATAGAAAATAACAATGCTCGATTTTAATAAATCGAACGTATTTAAATCTTTTCGGTTCCAGCAGAGGCACTGAAAACTGACTGAACACCAGTGTAGAGATGCTACACCCTCTAATCATGAAGATCTGGGCGGAAGAACAGGTACATTCTGAGTGTAAGGAGGGATATCTCATTAAAATCCCAAAGAAGGGGGACTTAAGCTCCTTCTCAAACTATAGACGGATCACCTTATTGTCTATCCCAGTTTTCAACCGCGTAATACTCAATAAAATTAAAGACGCTGTTGAACCCCTGCTGCAAGACCAACAAGCTGGCTTCCACACCAACAGATCCTGTACAGACCAACACGCTGGCTTCCACACCAACAGATCCTGTACAGACCAACACGCTGGCTTCCACACCAACAGATCCTGTACAGACCAACACGCTGGCTTCCACACCAACAGATCCTGTACAGACCAACACGCTGGCTTCCACACCAACAGATCCTGTACAGACCAACAAGCTGGCTTCCACACCAACAGACCCTGTACATACCAACAAGCTGGCTTCCGCACCAACAGACCCTGTACATACCAACAAGCTGGCTTCCGCACCAACAGACCCTGCTGCAAGACCAACAAGCTGGCTTCCACAACAACAGACCCTTTACATACCAACAAGCTGGCTTCCGCACCAACAGACCCTGTACAGACCAACAAGCTGGCTTCCGCACCAACAGACCGTGCTGCAAGACCAACAAGCTGGCTTCCACACCAACAGACCCTGTGCAGTCCAACAAGCTGGCTTCCGCACCAACAGACCCTGCTGCAAGACCAACAAGCTGGCTTCCACACCAACAGACCCTGTGCAGACCAACAAGCTGGCTTCCGCACGAACAGACCCTGCTGCAAGACCAACAAGCTGGCTTCCACACCAACAGACCGAATTGCAATACTGCGCAGATAACAGATGCTTTCCAGGTGAAGACCGGTGTGAGGCAAGGATGTTTGCTTTCGCCTTTCCTGTTTGTTTGTATTGGCCATTGACTGGGTGATGAAAACATCCACACAGCAGAAGTGGAATGGTATACAATGGACCTTGTGGGACCAGCTTGACGACCTCGATTTTGCTGATGATCTTGCCCTTCTCTCCTATACCCATCAAAAGATGCAGGAGAAAATCAGAACTATTGCAGCCACTTCTGCACGTATTGGTCTTAATATACACAAAGGAAAGAGCTAGGTCCTCAAGGGCAATGCCACCAATGCAGCACCCAGAAGGCTCGACGAGGCAGCGCTCGAAGAGGTGGAGAGCTTTGTCTATCTTGGCAGCATCGTGGACAAGCAGGGTGGGACGGATGCTGATGTCAAAATAAGGGTTGGAAAGGCACGGGCAACCTTCCAACAACTCAAAAAAGTCTGAGTCTCCAAACACAGGAGTAACAACCTAAAGATCAGAATCTTCAACACTGTGGTCAAACCTGTTCTACTATATGGTGCAGAGACATGAACAACCACTGCTGTGAATATGAAGAAAATCCAGTCCTTCATTAATAATTGCCTAAGAAGGATTTTCGGTATTCACTGGCCTGACAGAACCAGCAACCAGAAACTGTGGCAGTGGACAAAGCAGAAACCGGTAGAACAAGAGATCCTCCAGAGAAGATGGAGATGGATCGGTCATACACTCAGGAAACCTGCCTCCAGCAAAACTAGACAAGCCCCTGAACTGGAACCCTTCCTCCAGCATAACTAGACAAGCCCTGAACTGGAACTCTGCCTCCAGCAAAACTAGACAAGCCCTGAACTGGAACCCTGCCTCCAGCATAACTAGACAAGCCCTGAACTGGAACCCTGCCTCCAGCATAACTAGACAAGCCCTGAACTGGAACCCTCAAGGAAAAAGGAAAAGAAGCAGACCGATAAACACTTAGCACCGTGAAGTGGAAGCAGATACCAAGAAACTTGGCCACACTTGGGGGAAGCTGGAGAGATTCGCTCAGATACCAAGAAACTTGGCCACACTTGGGGGAAGCTGGTGAGATTGGGTCAGAATCGTGATGCCTGGTTGACTCTTGTAGGTGGCCTATGTCCTAGGCTCTTGTAGGCGGCCTATGTCCTAGGCTCTTGTAGGCGGCCTATGTCCTAGACTCTTGTAGGCGGCCTATGTCCTAGGCTCTTGTAGGTGGCCTATGTCCTAGACTCTTGTAGGCGGTCAATATCCTAGACTCTTGTAGGCGGCCTATGTCCTAGGCTCTTGTAGGCGGCCTATGTCCTAGACTCTTGTAGGTGGCCTATGTCCTAGACTCTTGTAGGCGGCCTATGTCCTAGACTCTTGTAGGCGGCCTATGTCCTAGACTCTTGTAGGCGGCCTATGTCCTAGACTCTTGTAGGCGGCCTATGTCCTAGACTCTTGTA
>CAXITT010001179.1:123255-134377 GCA_964033795.1 Lymnaea stagnalis | reverse complement strand
AAAAAAAAAAAGAAATGCAAAGCTTAGCTTAGCAACCGACGACTGCCGCGGCGGCTGCTGCTGCTGGTTGCCGGCTCTGGGCCGCTGGGACTCTGTCGATTTCTCTCGACAAGTCTGCCGGCAACGTTTCGCCAACGAGCGAAGTGGACGAACTACCGTCGTCAAAAGAAAGCGGAGAAAACTTGAGAGGATAAGTCTCGCTGGCGCGGACCTCGTGGAGGTGAGCAGGCGCGCCGTCCATACTTGCTTGGTTTTCCGAACGCCCGGGAAGTTTTCCGAAAGTCCAGCTCTCGTGGTGCCTCGACCGTCAGCGGGGCCGACACCGGATTGAGCACTCCGTGGGTTTGGAAGGACGCTTGATCGAATGGCGCCATCGGTTTTGCTCCTGGCTGACTGCTTGAACCGGTTAACCGGTTCGGACCGGTTTTGACGTTTTTCGGTTTTGCGTAACCGGCAGACCCCGGAGTCGACCGGACAGACTCGGTGGGGTGAGGTCGCGCCTGGGCCAATGGAAAACCTTCAACGGCCTATCTAGAAATGTTGACGCGTGACGGTGTATTTGGGTTGGAAATGTCTGGTTTTAAAAAAAAAATAAAAAACAAAACAAAAGAAATGCAAAGCGTGAGAATTTCCGCGGTCTCCGTGGAGTCGCCGTGGAGTCCCCGTGGAGCGCTTACGAGATGAAGCGAAGAGCGACGCGCCGTCTACTTGCTTGGTTTTCCGAACGCCCGGAAAGTTTTCCGAAAGTCAACCTCTCGTGGCGCGTCGACCATCAGCGGGGTCGACACAGGATGGGGTTCCCCGGGGGTTTGAAAAGGCGCCCCATCGAATGGCGCCATCGGTTTTGGTCGGCGTTGACCGCTTGAACCGGTTAACCGGTTCGAACCGGTTTTAACGTTTTCCGGTTTTTCGTAACTGGCAGACGCCGGAGTTGACCGGACAGACTCGGTAGGGTGAGTCCGAGCCTGGCTTAATAGAAAACCTTCAACGGCCCATCAAGAATTATTGTTGGGTGACGGTGTATTTGGGTTGGAAATTTGTTGTTTGTTTAATCCAACAAAAAAAAAAGAAATGCAAAGCTTAGCTTAGCAACCGACGACTGCCGCGGCGGCTGCTGCTGCTGCTGGTTGCCGGCTTTGGGCCGCTGGGACTCTGTCGATTTCTCTCGACAAGTCTGCCGGCAACGTTTCGCCAACAAGCGAAGTGGACGAACTACCGTCGTCAAAAGAAAGCGGAGAAAACTTGAGAGGATAAGTCTCGCTGGCGCGGACCTCGTGGAGGTGAGCAGGCGCGCCGTCCACACTTGCTTGGTTTTCCGAACGCCCGGGAAGTTTTCCGAAAGTCCAGCTCTCGTGGTGCCTCGACCGTCAGCGGGGCCGACACCGGATTGGGCACTCCGGGGGTTTGGAAGGGCCTCCAATCAAATGGCGACATCGGTTTTGCTCCTGGCTGACCGCTTGAATCGGTTAACCGGCTCAAACCGGTTTTAACGTTTTTCAGTTTCCCGTAACCGGCAGACCCCGGAGTCGATTGGTCAGACTCGGTGGGGTGAGGCCGGGCCTGGGTTGATGGAAAACCTTCAACGGCCTATCTAGAAATGTTGACGCGTGACGGTGTATTTGGGTTGGAAATGTGTGGTTTTTTAAAAAAAAAAATTTTTAAATAAAAAAGAAATGCAGAGCGTGAGAATTTCCGCGGTCTCCGTGGAGTCGCCGTGGAATCCCCGTGGAGCGCTTACGAGATGAAGCGAAGAGCGACGCGCCGTGCATTTGCTTGGTTTTCCGAACGCCCGGGAAGTTTTCCGAAAGTCCAGATCTCGTGGTGCCTCGACCGTCAGCGGGGCCGACACCGGATTGGGCACTCTGAGAGTTTGCAAGGGCGCCAAATCGAATGGAACCATCGGTTTTGCTCCTGGCTGATTGCTTGAACCGGTTGACCGGTTCGGACCAGTTTTAAAGATTTCCGGTTTCCCGTAACCGGCAGACCCCGGAGTCGACCGGACAGACTCGGTGGGGTGAGGCCGGGCCTGGGCCGATGGAAAACCTTCAACGGCCTATCAAGAAATATTGACGCGTGACGGTGTATTTGGGTTGGAAATGTGGGGTTTTAAAAAAAAATTTAAAAAAAAAAAAGAAATGCAAAGCGTGAGAATTTCCGCGGTCTCCGTGGAGTCGCCGTGGAATCCCCGTGGAGCGCTTACGAGATGAAGCGAAGAGCGACGCGCCGTCCACTTGCTTGGTTTTCCGAACGCCCGGGAAGTTTTCCGAAAGTCCAGCTCTCGTGGTGCCTCGACCGTCAGCGGGGCCGACACCGGATTGGGCACTCCGGGGGTTTGCAAGGGCGCCCGATCGAATGGCGCCATCGGTTTTGCTCCTGGCTGACCGCTTGAACCAGTTAACCGGTTCGGACCGGTTTTGACGTTTTCCGGTTTCCCGTAACCGGCAGACCCCGGAGTCGACCGGACAGACTCGGTGGGGTGAGGCCGGGCCTGGGCCGATGGAAAACCTTCAACGGCCTATCTAGAAATGTTGACGCGTGACGGTGTATTTTTTGTTGGAAACGTGTGATTGTAAAAAAAAAATTAAAAAAAAAAAAAAAGAAATGCAAAGCTTAGCTTAGCAACCGACGACTGCCGCGGCGGCTGCTGCTGCTGGTTGCCGGCTCTGGGCCGCTGGGACTCTGTCGATTTCTCTCGACAAGTCTGCCGGCAACGTTTCGCCAACGAGCGAAGTGGACGAACTACCGTCGTCAAAAGAAAGCGGAGAAAACTTGAGAGGATAAGTCTCGCTGGCGCGGACCTCGTGGAGGTGAGCAGGCGCGCCTTCCACACTTGCTTGGTTTTCCGAACGCCCGGGAAGTTGTCCGAAAGTCCAGCTCTCGTGGTGCGTCGACCGCCAGCGGGGCCGACACCGGATCGGGCACTCCGGGAGTTTGGAAGGGCGCCCCATCGAATGGCGCCATCGGTTTTGGTCCTGGCTGACTGCTTGAAACAAGCCTCGTAATGTTAAGAAAATTTATCTGAAAATATCCCTCCTCTCTCGTCCGTTCCAGTCACTCCCTTATATAGGTGGGTCTACCGACAGCCAAGCCCTGCCTTCGAGCTGCTACAAGGCATTGCTAGAAAAATCCCATTTATTCTACAAAACACTACTTGGAATTAATTATTTTTTGTAATTTGCGGTGTAAACTAGAATACACCAAAAGCCTAGGCCACACCCCTTTGTGAACACAGCGTCTTATGCGGGGTCAATCAGAGGGCACGCACGAGAAATATTATGTAAACAAGCTCTCTATAACATGTGTATAGTATATGTAATGTGTATGCTGAAAGTTCTGTTTTTTTATAATTAAATATTTATTTGTGGGCTGAACCACTCTTGTTTTATTAGTATTGTTAAAGTATTACTAGAAGTGTAAGTCAGAGCTAGTGAGAGTTCATTGAATGATAGAGTGAGTGTGAAGTAGGATTAGTGTAGAATACTTCATCAGGAAATTAATCGTACCCTAGACATGGCCATAAAAGCAGTACTAATCTAACGTAGAGGAAAGGGACCTTTGTTTGTTTATACAAAGGTCCCTTTCCTCTACGTTAGATTAGTACTGATATTATGGCCATGTCTAGGGTACGATTAATTTATACAAACATAAACATTTCAATCACCCATACTTTTTACAATTGGGGCAAAACATACATAATTACAACACATAATAGTTTGTAACAATTGGGGTCTCGTCTAAACAAATACGTAGATTAGTACAAGGGTGATTTTATCATATTGAATTTAACGATCTATATTATTTGGATTAGATTGTATTTTAAAGAAATTGCTTTAAGTTAGTTTGCATTTTTTTCACTTTATTGTTTCTTTACCTTTTATGTGCAAATGGTTTTAGTCAAATGAGAGAGTATTGTTATTAACTAA
Source organism: Lymnaea stagnalis (assembly GCA_964033795.1). Classification (NCBI taxonomy): domain Eukaryota; kingdom Metazoa; phylum Mollusca; class Gastropoda; family Lymnaeidae; genus Lymnaea; species Lymnaea stagnalis. The sequence goes on along the minus strand of CAXITT010001179.1, from coordinate 130,454 downwards.
CAGTTATCGTTCATTGTGTAAACATTGTTATAGAGAACTTGTTTACATAATATTTCTCATGCGTGCCCTCTGATTGACCCCGCATGAGACGCTGTGTTCACAAAGGGGTGTGGCTTAGGCCTTTGATGTATTCTTGTTTATGCCGCAAACCACTAAAAATAATTAATCTGTTCCAAGTAGTGTTTTGTAGAATGAATCTGATTGTTCTAGAAATGCCTTGTAGCGGCTCGAAGGCGGGGCTTGGGCGTCGGTAGACCCACCTATATAAGGGATTGATAGACTCGGAAGGAGGGAGATTTCAGATAGATTTTCTTAACATTACGAGGCGTGTTTGATTCTTTTTGTATTTGTGTGCTCATATGTGTTTATTTCACATTATTTATTGGCACATTATTCTAACTGTGTTAACTGTGTACCGGTACAAGATCTACCATAGTGTAAGTTGAAGATTGTAATTATATTTTTCTTTTCTTTTGTAATTATCTTAATACATAATAAATCTTAATTAATTGTAACTAGAAACTGTTATGGGTCATATCTTTAATATTGTTGATTGTATGGTATCGTCCTTTGTTAGGCACTGCTTACAACGAGCCAATTAAAATTTAAATAAGAGATTAATTTTTCCCAATACAAGTCAATGCGTAACAACATTCTCTCCCCATATTCCTTGTTACAAATCGGAGAGAAAAGTCTCACGGTCCTGCTACAACTTACCAGTAGTTCACTAACACGCTTCGACGCTATACAATAGAGCCTTTTGGGTCTTGAATCTAGGTCAAGGTTGTGTCTTTCCTGCTAATTGAGGGGACATCACAGGCTGTGTGACAGGCGTCATTTGATTGTGGGCGTGTTCGGCGGAAGGTTTGAATTTTAATTTTTCATCTTTGTCCGCCTACAGTCCACCACAATCAGTTTGGTTACATTCATTATTCGTTTTTTATTTGTTCTTTGTTATCTCCAAGGAGGGTCGTAGCATTTTCAGTATCTTTTACTTTATGAAGAGTTACTTTGAATGCTCCCATTTCTAGTAGGGTCTATAGATATATATAGGTAAAATTCATTTAACAGTAAGAGCGATAAAGTTCGCTGGGGATTTTACTCTATATAGTTCTTGCTAAGTGTTAGTCGTGGTGTCAGTTTTGTTTCAGGGGTGTTAAGTTACGTAGCGTCTACTATCTTGAGTTGTCTTTGTGTTTTGTTAATAAAACATTTTTTTTCAGCCCTTGTCTTGTCTCATCGTGTTTTTAGGGAATTGTCAGGGGAAATTGTTATTGTTTTGTCGAGTCTTGCGTTTAGCGTTGTTTTGTATAGGTTTATTGTCAATACTTTATCTTGTTCTTTGTATATCTACCTTGTAAACATACCGGTTATATTGAATCCAGAATCAGGCACTGAGATTCATCTCTGGCGCATACAGGACTACTCCCACAGCTGCTGTAGAAGTCTTGGCCAATGTAGAATCGCTAAAAATTATGAGGGAAAAATCCATTTTAAATACCGTAGAGAGGTACCGACGGCTTGGTGAAAACGAACCAGCCTTTCAAATGCAAAATAACTGGGTGGGTGGCAGGAGACTAAAGAGGTCCTCTTTCATGCACCAGGTCGTGGAGCTGGAGAGGACAGTCCCCCTGCCCCCAAATAGAGAACGACTGACCCAAATCCCAGTTAATCCGCCTTATGCGGAACCCTCACGCCCCTCCATACATTTGGCCTTGACAGATGCAGCAGTGACGAAGCGAAGCCCTGAACATGTACAGAGAGTGGCTGCCCTTGAGACCATGGATGTGTTCACGCACATACCTGTGAAAGTGTTCACGGACGGCTCTGCTGACTTTAGGAAAAAAACTGCTGGGTACGGTGCGCTTATTCAGTACCCAGTAGGTGGACCGCCCGATGAAAAACTCTCCGGGCCTTGTGGGACTACAGCGTCAAACTTCGACGCGGAGCTTATAGCTATGCACAAGGCCTTGGAGAGAGTCCGTGTCACTCTGGAAGGGACGGAGCATGCGGGGCTCGATATTGTCGTCTTCTCAGACTCAAGATCCGCTCTTGAGATCTTGGAGAAGAGACAGGGTACCACAAGCTTGGTCGACGTCATTCACAACGACATATGCAGACTTGATGAAATAGGGTGCAAGGTTGAAATGCAATGGATACCAGGGCATGTCAACATCAGTGGCAATGAGATAGCTGACACTCTGGCGAAAACCGGGGCTGCCCAGCCTCAGCCAGAAGTACCAATGACTTTCTTGGGAGTCAAAAACTGGCTGGCGGACCACTTCAGGCAGAAGTGGTACAGGCAATGGGCTGACAACACGACCGCCAGAGGCGTCTATTTGAACTTGCATACTCCTAGCAAACAAGACCAATGGTGGGGTTATGTCGCAGATTGCAGAGTCTAGTGACGCAGATGCGCACCGAGCACTGCCCCTTGCGCACATAATTCTGGAGGTTGGATAACAACAGAGATCCTACCTGCCAGCATTGCAGCCTGGCCCCAGAGACCTAAGAACATCTGTTGACTGAATGTCCCGCACTAGATCTCCCGGGAAAGCCAGGGTGGTTGGAGGATCCTTTGTGAGGGAAATGTTGTATGGCTCAGCTCAACAGATGGAGTTGATAGCCAATTTACTAGCCTGGGTCATAATAGAGTAATCTCAGACCCTCACCAGAATATGTGCGTTAGTTAGCTCCACTGCAGGGTCATTTCCGTACATTTCATTCAAACTTGATAAGAACCTTAGACAACTGGTTAGACACTACTGACACCCCAAAAACATTTGAAGGTCTCAAGGATCTCCTTTGCTTGAACACACTGCTACTAAATGTTAACAACAACTCGCTCAAAAAGATTTTGCTAAAAGAAACCAAAAATTTCAAAGAATATTTGACCCACATAGATATGCTCAAATCTATCAATGATAGTAAAGTGACAAAACAATTTAATCATAGGACATTCCCCTTAGTGGATGGTGCGGCTGCAAATTTTTCCCAGTCGTACAATAGACAGAGAACAAGATCAGTACCGCGGAATTACGATGCCGTCGTATGCTACGCGTGCCACAAATCAGGTCATCTTGCCAATACGTGCCCCACGCTTAAGTCTAAGACAATTTATGACTTAGAAATTTTTGACAGTCCATTCCAGTGAACAACCCTACATTCCGTAATGCTGGAGGGGACAGGTATGGACAAGCCAACAGAGGGGTCCCGGGTAGACAGTATGACACATTTAACCGAGGTAGAGATAGGCAGAGACAGTCTCGACAGATATGACTAAATAAAATCAACAGTAAATGCCTTGCACACTGTAATGCGTGTAAAGTCAGCTTAGATAATGCAGAATTCCCCGTCCCATGTCGATTAGAGACATTCAAGAGTTTAGAAGGGAATAGGCAACTCCGAGAAAACTCGCTAGGTAGGTTAACGTTTGAAGAAGGATTGTTAATGAGGAAGAGGGTAACAGTACTTAGGGACACAGGCTGTAGTATCATAGGATGTAGGAAGTCTTTAGTGCCAAGAAATAGATGGTCACGAGAGAAATTTGCTTTGAAATTGATAGATGGGACAATCCGACGTTTCTCGACTGGTTATATCCATATAAACACGCCATACATTACAGGCGAATTCTTAGCGGCGCTGTTTGATGACCCAGTCGCCGACGTAATAATAGGGAACGTAGGTCAAGCTTGCCAGCCTTTTCTACAGGCAGCCGCCGTAACGCGTGCAGCGTCTAGGCAAAGTAAACAAACACAGTCTCTGACCCCACCGAACTATACAGTAGCTATTGATAGTTGCAATTTCAGAAAAGAGCAGTTAGCGGATCCAGAATTAAATCACCTATGGGAAAAGGCGAAATCAAATACACAAGAAATTACAAAGTCAGGGTCTATTTCGTTTCAAGAGACCGATTGGCTCTTGTCCAGGATATTTACATATCATTCAGACCAGTCTAGAACAAACAGTAAATTAGTAGTCCTTAAATCTAAAAGGAATTTAGTATTGGAAGCTGCCCATTCCACTCCATTAGCAGGACATATGTCCCTTCGTAGAACTAGAGATAGAGTATATTCTGATTTTTTTTTTGGCCTCACGTAGACAAAGATATTAAAGCCTTTGTTAGATCGTGTCCTACATGCCAAAAAGCTCAACCACAAGGGACAGTTAGAAAAATAGAATTAGGAACCACTGACATGGTAGGTACTCCATTCACTAAAGTAGCTATAGATATCATAGGTCCACTACAGATGACAAATAGGAAAAATAGATATATTTTGACATTAGTTGACACCGCCACGCGATGGCCAGAGGCAATAGCGTTGAAAAACATAACGACAGAGGACATACTAATTGTAACGGACAATGTTTTCACATGAAAACAGAGAGGTAGCATGAGTGAACAGTGAATGGTGTTGACCATGTTTTGTCCACGAGGACAATGAATTGTATTTTGAGAGGACAATGTGAGCTCCACGTTTTTGGAGAGTAAAATTATGTTTTTGTCAGAGCGGTTGTTTTCCACGCTTTGCTGGTAATAAAGTATGAGTTGACTGAGATAGTCAGAGCTGAGCGCAGAGCAGTAGAGAACAGTAGAGCTAGGAGAGCTGTGTGATTAGACAGTTGAGCTGAGTTATAGTAGTGTGAGGACGTGTCTTTCTGAATGATGGAATAATACTATATATATATGTGAAATTACATTCATGCAAGGATTATCATTAATATTATCAGTATAAAGTGTGTTCAATAAAGTACTGTGAGTTTTAAACAGAATTGAGTATTCTTCTTTACGTGCCTGGATAATAAGTGAAAGCATGAAGAAGACTTAGTCGGCATCCTGAAGTATTAACATAAGTAACCATACTACTGACATAACCCACAGCATAAGAAATAAGATTCCACGCCATGTCAGAGTAGATGTGTTACAAATGGTGTCAGAAGTGTCAGAACAACGATGTATTACAGAACATTGAGTAACAACGATATATTTTAACATTCGAGCGGAAACATACATCGAACGTCATTACGTCCGTGTATCATATCAAGTCTGAGACGAGTCCACGACACACAGAGCAAGCTGACAACGATTTAATTTAGGTCAGTCACGGGAGTCAAAAGTTCAGAGTTCAAACAGCTAACTGGTACACTGCTTCAATCATATAACACACTTAGCGGAGTGAATATTCTCGTGGAAGAAACTGCAAGAAATCGATTTTACAGTTATTAGTCAACGAAAGAGATGATCCACTACACAAGACCAACAGAAGTCTGACGTCATTACAGAAATGTTTTATCAAGTCATCGAAAATAAGATTTCCCCAGCATAATCTTTACTTTATATAAGCCGCACATAGCCTAGTGCGCAATTCAAGTCAAATAATTCTTCAAGTAATTCCTCAATTACTCACAAGTGCAAAAGAATCGGAGAGAAAGTAGACAATTTTCAATTATTGGATTATCACAATTACACTATTACGCAAGGTACTTGCATTGGATTATTGCAGCAATTTGTGGTGTAACTTTTCTCATTGGATTATTTTACCCAAGTACACTTCTACATAGAAGGATTATCCACTCCATAGAAGGATTATCTACTACATAGGATTATCGACTACACAGAAATCATAGCGTCACAGAGGAGCAGAGGTGACCAACTACAGATTTCTTTTGGACACTTTCACTTGGTATTTATTTATATTATGTGTTATGTATTATATATAATTTAAGACTTTAAAAATATACTTATAGAATACTTAATTAGATTAAGTAAATTTTTTACTGTTTCTATATATTAAAAGTTTAATTTTAGAGTATACTTTAGGGATATCCACGGTGTTATCTTTCCTAGGGAAGTTTTTTTATTAAAACAGTAAAGGTTTCTTCTGGCCCTATTTATAACACTGTAAGATAATTTTATGTTAGTTGTGAAGTCTAGTTTGTACATTGTCATAACTGTTGTTTTTTAGTAGATCTTGTCAGATTTGTGCTATTTGTCTTGTCATTGTTATACATATTGTCAACCTACTGTCATATTTTCTACTATCTTGTGGTCCATAAACTACACAGTACTTTTGTATTTGTTGTCTCATTCGTATTCATCTAAACGTCTACATATATGTATTTATGTTGTGAAGTAGACAATTTAATTATTTTTTTAAATTTTCGTATACTTACTTATATATTTTAATTGTATTAACTTGCATTTTGTATTCATTAATTAACATGTAAATATAATGCAATATTGTGAACTATTTTAATTGATAACTAAAGAATAAGGAAATAACTAATATACTTATACATATCAATATAATTTTAGTTACTCAAACACATTATAATTAAAAAATGGCAGAGTACTTAGAACTATTAGACGTAGCTGAGAAGCTTGGGATAAAGCAGGAGAAGGTAGCCGACTTTGTAACTAGGGAGATGGACAAAATTAGGGACAAACAGAAAGAAGACAAAGACCGAGAAGCTAGAATGTTAGAGAGAAGCGACCTTAAACAAATAGAGGAACTAAAATTAAAAGGACAAAAGGAAATAGAAGAACTTAAATTAAAAGAACAGGATATGAAATTAAGAGAAGAAGAAATAAAACTAGAAAGAGCTAGAATAGAATCAGGACAGCATACACCATCAACAAGCAATAGGGAAACCAATAGCACATACAAACCCAAATTTAGGGAATTTAATGAACATAAAGAGGAAATTATTAGTTATTTGTCACAATTTGAGGGTATCTGTCAGTCTTACAATTATAGAGAAGAGACTTGGGCTAATATTTTATTGAGCAGATTATCAGGGAAAAGCCTAAGCATTATCAATTCACTTAGTGAAGAACAAAAGAATAATTATACCTATATAAAGAAAGTTTTGTTAAAGTTCTATGGAAACACAGAAGACATTTATAGAAAAAATTTTCACAACATAAGACTAGAGAGAGAAATAGACCCCAACACCACTATATTTAATATTAGAGACAATCTTGTCAAATGGCTTGAACTCACTGAAATTGACCTAAATGATCCCAAAGCATTACTAGATATGTTTATTATAGACAAAATATTAAGAAATGCATCAGTCTCTTTATTTTCATTCCTTAAAGAGAGAAAGATTAAAAATGAGCGTGAGTTAGTTGACTCAATCACAACATTTAAAGATGCTCACCCCAATGAAGAGCTAGATAATAGAAACAGCACACT